>SSHR01000544.1:0-15093 GCA_006518225.1 Fusarium neocosmosporiellum | reverse complement strand
GAGTTTATATGTTGTTTCTTGGCCAGGGCCTCGCCTACTAACCGACATACGCAGTAATGGATCCATAGCAGTTGTTCGTATATGAGCTGAACTGCATAAAATAACTCATCACTGCAAGACGTATCCATATTCCGTGCTCGAAATGATGAGAATAGGCAGGTTTGAGTGGTATTCTTCTAGCGCGACGCCATTCAAGCCTCGTTCATCTGGTGAAGCCAATGAATATATCGCAGGTTGAGTTTCTCGGCAACAGCTGTCACATGTGACCCAAACGGATCAAAAACAAGCGGCATGACCCTTACCTAACGGCCAAGTTAATCTCAAGGCTGCCTTGAGCTTCAGCGCAAGACGATTTCCCACCTCGAACAGCTTCATTCATTGCTAAAAGCAAGCTTGAGTGTGTCCTGATCCATCAAATCCTGGTGTTTTTTTTTTGCTGCATTTCGCTTCTTCGTCAGCTTTGTTGCAACCTACCCAGGCAAGCAAGCTCCATGTCAACCGAAACCGAGGGTACGTTTGAGGTGGGGGGTGCCAGCCTGTACACAAAGACGTGGACAGTAAGTAGAATCATCTGAACGTTAGATCGAGACAGGAGAGGTGATGCTGATGCTTGAATAGCCCGAGGGTACCATCCGGGCTAAGGTCGTCTTGTTGCATGGCTTCAGTGACCACATCGGCTGGTACAACGACGTCTGCCGCATCCTGGCATCCAACGGCATTCAAGTCTTTGGCTTCGACCAGCGCGGATGGGGTCGTAGTGTCAGGAAGCCCTCTGACAAGGGCAACACCGGCCCGACGTCCCAGGTCACTGCCGACATCGCCGCCTTCCTGCAGAGCAAGCTACCCTCGGAAGTGCCGGTCTTTGTCCTCGGCCACTCCATGGGCGGCGGCGAGGCCATCACGCTCGCGGCTGATCCGCAATACGCCGAGCTCGTGAGGCAGGTGCGCGGCTGGATACTCGAGGCGCCGTTCATCGGGTTCGCGCCCGAAGAGGTCCCTAGCTGGATCAAGATCGCTGCAGGACGAGTGATGGGCAGACTGCTCCCGCATTTCCAACTGAAGCATGTAGTCACACCAGAGAACCTGACGCGAAGGCCTGAGATAGGCAAGGGTTTCCGGGACGATCCGCTATGCCACGATACGGGCACGTTGGAGGGCCTGGCTGCGCTGCTCGACCGCACAGCTGCTCTGCAGTCAGGATCCGTCAAGCTCGGGAGGGAGGTGAAGGCGCTGTGGCTCGGCCATGGCGATGTTGATATGGCATGCAGTTACGATGCCGCCATCAAGTACGCAGAGAACCAGGACATCGCGGACAAGGTCATCAAGACGTACAAGGGCGGGTACCATGCGCTGCACATCGACCTGTGTCAGGATGAGTTTGCAAACGATGTCGTCAACTGGATCCTAGAGAGGAGCCCGGATAATGGAAAGATCGAGGCAAAGCTATAGTGCAGCTGCGCTGGCGACGGTTCTCGTGCTACCTTGATGGAAGCTGAGGGTGGGGAGCTGGTGATACAGAAGAGCCACTGGGCTCTGGGGTTTCGGGTACCTGTACGATGTGAGCGATGTAGTGAAGCATCACTTGATGCTGTCACACCTGTTTCGTGTATTTTCAGAGAAGCTTCGTTTGTTTCAGAGAGCGATGAGGTGAGATTTTATATGGCCGTCAGCACATCATGGCTGTGGCTAGCTGAGCTATCCGACTATCGATGACTAGACCAGCAACTACCCCAGATTTATTACCATTTCTTGACAACGCAGCAACCAACAGACCAATAGATTAAAACGCTGCAGCTGGACCGTTCTCACGCTATCAATTTGTGCTATGGAGTTTCCGCTGGTGAATCAACATTTCCCGTTGCGTCAGGGGCGGCGGACCCGTATCTCGTTCCGAGGACGCCCGAGACCCAGGGCGTTTTCGAGACGCCCGAAGCTACGGGACCCGGAGCCCAGCCCCGGCCGTTTTCGAGGCATTCTCGGCGCCGTTGTGGACTATAATTGAACCTCATCCGTTCCCTAATTCAACGTCGTCTTTGCCCTTCTCTTCTTCCGCCGTAATATCAGCCATTTCTCCCACCTCTCCCACGCCGCTCGGAGACGACCCTCCGCCCCAAGCGCTCAGGGGGGGACTCACTAACCCCTGCCCAGCCCTCGCTCAGGTACCCCACGTCCTTAGCACTATCGCTCCTGCAAGTGCATCTGCGCGGTTCTCTGTTAAGACGCCAGTCGAAAGCGACCTCTACACTTGTCCCAGCGATCATCTCCCGGCGTGGGATCTTTGAGGGCCTTGACGTTATTGACGTAAACACCCAGTGCCTTTGTCTTCGCTTCCTCTACTCGCAATCATGCCCAACCCACGTGGGCGGACCAGAAGACATGGCTGGTTGGTCAGACCGGACCGGGTATGCTTGATGTGGTGTTTATCAATCGCTTTGCTATCCATCTCGCCTCTCCTTTTGTGGCAAGGGTAAGGAGGCCAAGAAACTCATGTGACTGATCTTGGTTATTGGTGACGATCCTTTTGGGTCATCGCAACGCTAGAAGAGGCCTCTTGGGGAGGAGAGAAATGCTACTTCACTCTTTAGGCCCTGTTCATCCTCCCACAATATCTTCACCTTTGTGCTTCCATCTCTCTTGTTGTGTTTGCACTTTCAGGAGCCTCGTTGTCTACCCGGTCTTCCGGTCTCCTGCCACATCAAGAAGCCGCATTGTGTCGGTCTTCTCGGACAGCTTCCCCTCAAGCTCGTCACCTCACTGACCGCCATCCTCGGCAATTGGATATCTCCCATTCGCCCAGTGGTCGCTCGCGTGACTCCTCACGAGCCCTCACAGCTTCTCACATCCCTTTCTCACAGCTCTCCCAAGTCGATTGAAACTGCAGTCGCCCATCATGTCTCCCGACAACTCCAGCACTGTCATCCATCACCCACACGCCATCCACCTCCAGTCCCTCAATGTAGCTCGCAGCAGCTCGCGGAGCTCCAACCGCCATGCATCCAGCACCGCTTTTGAGCCCGTGACGGCGGACGACAATGAGACCATTGCCCGGAATCCCTCTCACCTGACAGATGTCGAAAGCCAGCTCACCGCCACCGGTCGCCGGCATCCCAGCTGCCTCGACCACGACCCGTACGGCCTCTCGCGGGCGTACAAGACGGATTCGGATCTCGACGAGATCAAGGCCAACACGTCGCGGAAGCGCGGTGGCGCTGCTGGCCGCAAGTGCATCCCCGACCAGATAGGCTCCAAGGTCAAGGCGCGCAAGCTCCAGGGCTTCTACAAGAACCAGAACGCGGCCATTGAGCGCATGCTCAAGTCTGTCGAGGAGCACCGCGACGAAGCCCGCCAGGAGCATGGCGATGATCAGCTCAAGTTCCGCATCGCCGTCTGGGGCTCCTTTGCCGCCAACGTTGTCCTGGCGGCCGTCCAGCTCTACGCCGCCATCTCGTCGGGCTCCCTCTCGCTCTTCACCACCATGGCCGACTCCATCTTCGACCCTCTCAGCAACCTGACCCTCATCCTCTCCGCCCGAGCCATTCGCCGCGTGGATCCCCGCCGCTTCCCCGCAGGCAAGGCCCGTCTCGAGACTGTGGGCAACATTGTCTTTTGCTTCCTCATGATTGCCGTCTCTCTCATTATCATTGCGTTTGCTTGTCAGGAGCTGGTTCAGGAGAAGGATGATAAGAAGTTCTACCTACCCTCTGTTGTCGCCGTCTGCTGCGCCTTTGCCACCAAGTTCGCCCTCTTCCTCTACTGCTGGGCGCTCAAGGACAAGTACAGTCAGATCAACATTCTCTGGCAGGATCACCGCAACGACCTTCTCATCAATGGCTTCGGTATCCTGACATCCGTCGGCGGTGCCAAGCTCCTCTGGTGGATCGATCCGATGGGTGCCATCCTCCTGTCGGTGCTCATCTCCGGCATCTGGCTGGGCACCGCCTTTGGCGAGTTCCTCCTCGTCGTCGGCGTTACGGGCTCTGTCGAGATGCAGCAGCTCATCACGTACGTGTGTGTCACTCACTCGGACGCCATCCAGGGCATCGACACGGTGCGGGTATACCACTCGGGCCCGCGTCTGATCGCTGAGGTCGACATTGTCATGGACCCAACTCAGACGCTGCAGGAGAGCCACGATGTGGCCGAGGCGCTGCAGTTCAAGCTGGAGGATCTTCCTGACATTGAGCGAGCGTACGTCCACATTGACTACGAAACGACGCACAAGCCAGAGCACAAGTTCAAGAAGGATCTGTAGATCCAGCTGCGGAATGTATTTTCAGGGGATGAGGGCGTCTTGAGAGTGGTTGAGGAGTTTAACAAGCTCGTATTGGGTGTTGAAATGGGTTGTGAAAGGGGTCATGGTGGCTTGAGACATGGCCCAGGCGAGACAGGAGAGCTGAGACAGTGCAGTTGAACACATTGGCAGATTCAGTTCTAGAACCCAAGTGTAAGATGGGGAGATGACGTGCCGGGAGCAATAGACGCAGCTCTCGAACCCGTCAAAGCCAGCTCAATAGCAGGCAAAGTGTGCAAGTCATGGACCGACTTTTAGGAAACAGGAAAGAGATACCATCATTGATGCAACTTTGGCTCACGTGGACCATGCAAGTAAGCTCGTGTGATGCGCAAAGATCGACCTAATAGGTAGATGAAACAGGTATCGTCGAGATATATTCGATGCGGGCATGTGGGCGCATTGCAGATCTCGGCATATTGGGGTCCGGGGTAGAGCAAGGAGTTCTGAAGACGAGGCTTCCCTGTCTGAACGAGGTGAGATGGGCTGGCATGGGCGAATGTACGCCTCCTCTCGGATGTACTTGGCCCGATTAATATGGATGTCTCGGAGAGGAGAATCCCACGCGTGGCGCAAGAGACCTCAGGGTTAAAGAGTCCATGTCTGCAAGAGACGTCACAGCAATTCGACTGGCATATGAGAGGAGATTGGATGTCTATAGAGGGATGAAGAGGGGGCTCTGCAGCGTGCAGTGGTCGTATATGCGGTGCCATGTTCCAATCTGCAACATCGATCAAGGGAAAAGACGGCCAGGAATGGTTGAGATTGCGTATCCAGACCGGGCAAGCCTTGTTGATTTGATGCTAGGGCGCGTCGCATACTTGCAGCGGCTTACAAGGGGAACATGACCAGTTTGGGATGAATGCAGGACACGGCCTCAGACCGAGATGGCACGGGAAGACTCCATGCTGTGTATGATATGAAATGCATCAAGAGCAATTGCGAATTCACAATTGGAAGATGGACATGTCGTCTAATCCAGTATAATTAGCATGCACATCAGTGAAAGGAATTCCATCATCGTGCAGCCGTTGAAATTAGTGGCGATTTGCTAGAGCCGCTGCCACTGGTCCAAGCCCATCTCGGCCGGGAGAGCCTGCCAGGGAGTACCTACGTACCAACATATCGTCCATTGCAACCCCCAAAACTTCTCTATCCGTTATGCTCATTTTCTCTCCTCTAACCACAGACGCACTGCTACCCTCAGACTTTTCATGCCCTCGGCGCTTCTAGAACGCCCCTGCTCGGCGCCTGCGTGGCTTACAGCAGAGTTTCTGGTCCCTGAGGGAGACAGAAGTTTGCTGAAGCTTGTCCAAATTGCAGGGAGCGGTTTGGCGTTCATGCCTGCTGGTGGGGGCCGCCTGCTCCACTAGAAGGCGGCAATCCCTGCGCCTCTGCCCCACAGGAGCTCGCTCGGGTAGCAGGCGCAGGTTCCTAGCCAGGTTCCCCCTCCAGGGCCATCGTCGGATCATCACATCACCATTGCTGCAGCATGCACCTGCACGTTCGCTCTGCCTCTTTACCTCCACTACCATCCTCTCTGTTATCACGTCACGTCTCGCTTCCAATCTTATTCCTCTCTTTTTCGAGAGCCCACCCGTCGATACTAGGGGAATTTACAATATTCTCAAACGCACTAGTTACTTCGCTAGCTTTTTTTACAGAGTCAAAGCTCCCGACGTCTTTTGCCTTGACTGACGACTCCTCGGCTTCTCGACGCGTTTCCGTTCGTCAACCGCGACACCCCGTCAAACCTCCACCCTTCGACTTCCTCTCAGCATCTCCTCCTCTCGAGTTCCCATTCATGCGTTGCTGACCGGCCTATTCAACCTGTAGCTGACCTGGGCGGATTGCTCCGAGGTTTGTCTTACAGCCAAGGTCAACTCAGTCGCAATGGCCGCTTCAGGTGCAGGCGGGGAGCAGGTCTATGCTACGGTTCGTCCCCTATCCGCGCACTCCGAGCTTTTCGGAGCTCTCATTCGACTTGAATATCGGTAACTGACTCTCGAATAGCTTCTTCTGAGCGATTCCTACCTCCCTGGTCCGTCAATGACTTTCAATTAGCTTCCCTGCCCTCTCGACCTCTCGCTGACCCTCCTCCAGGCGCCCTGGTTCTCGCACATTCTCTCCGCGATGCTGGAACTCATCGCAAGCTGGCCGTTTTGGTCACGCTCGACTCTGTGTCTGCAGACTCCATTACCCAGCTAAAGGTAAGCTCCCGATGCCCTAGGCTTTTCAGATTGCCCATGCTAACCAACCGCCCCCTAGGCGGTTTACGACTACATATTCCCCGTCCCGCGCATTCGCAATGACAACCCAGCCAACTTGTACCTTATGAATCGTGGCGATCTGCATTCAGCCTTTACCAAGATCAATCTTTGGAAGCTCACGCAGTTCTCAAAGATTGTCTACATCGACGCCGATATCGTCGCATACAGAGCTCCCGATGAGCTCTTCGACATCACCCACCCGTTTTCTGCTGCCCCCGACATTGGATGGCCGGATCTCTTCAACACGGGTGTCATGGTTTTGACGCCTAACATGGGTGATTTCTATGCCATGATTGCAATGGCCGAGAGGGGTATCTCGTTTGATGGTGCCGACCAAGGTCTCATCAACATGCATTTCGGTAACCAATACAACCGCATCAGCTTCACTTACAATGTCACTCCATCCGCCCACTACCAATACGTCCCAGCGTACCGGCACTTCCAGTCCAGCATAAATATGGTGCATTTTATTGGCGCCAACAAGCCGTGGTTTACTGGTCGAGACGCCCCTCGCGGGGCCGATCCCTTCAATGACATGGTAGGACGATGGTGGGCAGTCTATGACAGACACTATAGGCACCAAGTAGGTTCTTGACATCTTGCAAGTCGCAGAATCCAGGTTTGATCTAACATGATTATTTAGGAGTCGGCTCCAGAAAAGGGACCTCCTGCTCCCGAGTATGTGCAGTACTTTACCAAGGGCGAATGGCACCCTCAACCGACCCATGAACAGCCACCTGCTGGTGCGAACCATTCTCATGGCCAACAGGGCTCTGTTTCTTCTGGTGGGCACCATCCTGAGCATCAACCGCATCATGATGGGCATGATCATGGACATCAGCATCACCCACAAGAATCTGGGCATCATCATGAACAGCATCATGACCAGGGCTCCCACGGTGGAGCTTCAGTTCCTGGTCCTCAGGGTGAACAAGCTCAGCACGAACACCACCCGGAGCACCACGGCACCGAGCATCACCATCATGAAGGGGCCCCGCATGTGCACCAACATACAGAACCAAAGAATGAGCCTCCCCCTATTACGATGCACAGCTGGGATGCTCAAAGGTAGGCAGAGCGTTTGCAGCCCTCCAGCCCTCCAGCCCCCGAGTGAATTGCTGACCTTGTTAGACAACCTCCTCCCTCCGACTCGAAGCCTGAAGCGATGAACTTCCCATCAACGCACTACGAGATGTCCCAGGACGCAACTCCGTTCGTCCCGCCCGAACGATACCCGAGCCCGCCCAAGAATATGTGGTACGAGGTTCCCAAAGAGCCTCCAGCGCCGCCTTCCAAGGCTCCTTCTGAGATCTTCCCCTGGGAGCGCAACCGGCCGCCCCCGACAAGAACCTTTGCAGAGCCCCCTGCACCAGAGCCAGTACCAGAGCCTGTCGCCGAGCCCACGCCACAGGCCTCGGTAGAGCATACAGGAGGACATTCACACCAACCTTCAGGCCAGCCTTCGTGGCAGCGGTCGGGAGAGCCTTCAGGGCAGCATTCAGGACAACACTCAGGACAACCATCTGGAGAATATTTGGGAGAACCTTTGGTGGAATCTTCGGCAGAATCTTCCACAGGACCATCTGGAACGACCGAGGTTCTTGCTGAATCCGCTGGCGTAGCTTCGTCCGCAACCGAAGCAAAGAGTGAGCCATCCACGCCAGCCACGCCAACCGTTCAGATCATCCCCTCAGATCCCTGGACATCATACACGCGTGTCAATGCTTGGGATGAGGTACCAGAGATTGAACGTTATGTTGAGGGTCTGCGTGGCCACCGACGTGGTAAGAGTTCGAGCTCTCTCGGGCGTATCAAGAGCCCATCAACTGCCCCATGGAGAGATGACCGGGGTGGTGTGAGGCTTCGTGGTATGAAGCTCACTGATTTCCCCAGCGCGGCGGAGCGTCCAAGTCTGCCAGTGACGCCGGCGCCCATCCACCGGCAGTCGTTCTGGTCGGGAGATGACGGGGAGCATGGGGGTCACGGAGGGGCAAGACAGCTTCCGGAAGCTGAGGGGGTGCCGTCGCAGTCTGACTGGGTATGTGTGCACGGGAGACGATGGGGGCCTGCAGACTGCCTGTGTGAGTTGACTGACTTGGTGCTGCATCACCAGGATCCATTGGCACAGCTTCAGAAGCTGGCCAAGCAGCAATCGGATGTGTTGCTGAAGAAGCTCGGTGGTGGGGACGAAGGAGAGGGGCGAGAGAGAGAGAGCGGTGCGGGAGGTGTGAGTCGCGAGATCCCATCACGCCCATTGCCCTTTGGTTCAGAGGACATAAGGTCGCCTACTTATGTTGCGCAGTCGGCCCCAGGAGTGCTCAGCCCCCAGCCGGTGAAAGGCAAGAGGTCGGCGAGCATCCTGCGGGAGATGAGTAGTGGCAGCGGGCTTGAAGCCACGACGACGACTTCGAAACCGTCATCGATTCCCGAGCCGAGCTATTCAGGACCCGGGGCAGCATGGGAGAGGGGAGAGGACTTCTTGGAGCGCGAGACCCCATTGCCACCCAAGGACGAGGACTTGGATGTGCTCGAGACATAGGAGAAGGTGATTTTGGAGCCGGCTAACACTCTGGGACTGGAAAACATGGACGCCTCAGGAGATGAGATGGAATGATTAATGCGCACCGTTTCAACGGACAAACATGGGAGCAGGTATAGGTACAGGTATGACGGAATTCTTGGGTAACCGTACCGCGGATACGGGTTTTCTTTGTCAATTGCCCTCTTGTCTTACCTTGGTCACCTTTCTTTTTCTTTTCTTCTGCTTTGCTTCGACGCTCACGGTCAACGGTGGAGGAATAGCAAGGAGGGTATATTTTGTCTCGGAATGTCGACACTATGGAAACGTCTCTTTAGGAGTCATCAAGAGCAGGAAGCATATTTCCCTTGAGCCGCCTTTTGTTTTCATCGCACTCTGCATCTCTACTGTGTGTTTTCTGCTTTCGCTTTGGTATGTTTCGATGCATTGTTTGTCTTGCCCCTGACTTTCCAAGTTACCATGCATCATCATCTCCTTTACTCATCAATCAGCATCCCGTCACTGCGACGACCAATGGTATCATCATTGTCACGGGAGTTTCTGGGTCATGTCGAGACTTGATGTACAGTACGGATGGATTACTTTCGCAAGTATAGCGTTGGAAGATGTACAATATTCGATTCGGCAGTCACAAACTTGTATTCTCGAGTATTCCAGTATATTATCAATCAGCCCAGCATGAATGATGTCAAATCAGAATATGTGATGCATGTTGATTAATGATACCGTCAGGTAAAAAAGAGTGAGTGACCTGATCGCGCTTCTCATTCTGCCATGTCTTTGTCTCTGATACAACCAAATCCACGTTTCTACAGCCCACCCATCATCATCTTGAATACTGTTCAGTCATGTGTGTACACAACAAGCCCATACAATCAAGCAAAAGAAAATCAAGATGGAAAAAAAAAAAAAAGGAAAAAACTCCCCCAAAACGCCGGGTTCATGTCGCTACTTTGAGTAAAAGATGTGAGTTTTGAGCTCTTTAATGAGCCAACTGAGTATGTATGCATGCTGTGGGTATGCTGGTGTAGAGAGAGATAGGGGGAAGCGCATCTAACTTTTCAGCTCAACAACCATCTAATCCTCCCTTCGTTCGCTGGTGCCCTCTTCACTTCTGGCCATGGCCTCCTCGTCATCTACATCCTCAACAGTCACAGCTCGGGCCTTTCCCTTGGCGGGTTTCGTCTCTGGCAAGTCGTCCGAGTCACTTGACTGCGCCGACGAATCGTCTTCCTGCGTCTGCTGGTGAGACTCTGCTTCCGGGGAGGCCAGCTGAGAGGATGGATCAACAGGGGCAGCTTGACCTGCAGTCACCTGTGACTCGTTTCGAGGTACCGAATCAGCCTGGTCCAGGCGAGCACCGCTGCCAAACAGTTGAGCCGATCCTCCCCAGTTAGGCATGCGAGGACTGGGTGCAACTACTGTGGGAGGGTCGACGGCACGCATAAACTGAGAAGTGAACTGAGAGGGTTGGGAAGAACGAGAGAGGATGGTCTCAGGCGCAGACACCGAAGAGCTGGGTTCAGTTGATGCCTGGGCGTCATTGCTTCCACTTCCACTAGGGGACGGCTGTCTAGCGGTAGGCGTAGGCTGGGGCACATTGTTACCATCAGCCGCTGTCGCCTGAGGCCCAGCCTGGGGCCCAGCCTGGGGCCCAGCCTGAGGCGAGGGCTGAGTCGAGCTCTGGCCCCCGTCTAGTCGATGCAAGGGCAACAGAGACCAACCAGGTGGGATGACGACACCCTCTGGGAGGTCGGTGCTTCCGGCAGGAATAGGCACGGCATTGGCAGGTGCGCCGTGCCGGGCCATGAGAGGGCTCGAGTTTCGTGGGGGAATGGCGGGGAAAGGTGAGAAACCGGGTGGTTGGGTCACGGCCACTTGAGGCGGCATCTGATAGTGGTGATGATGATGGGGTACCAGGGGAGGTTGGGTCGTGGGAAGAGCAGAGGAGGGTGCCGACTGGGACTGACCACCCTGTGATTGCTCTTGAAACTGCTGCTGCCTTTGACGGAGGCGTTGAAGCTCAGCCTGAAGCAGATGAAAGGTCTGCAATTCTTGCTGGGCAATCTGAAGCGACTGCACCTCGCGCTGAATCATGTCGTCCACTTGATGCAGCAGAGTCCCAATATTCTGAATGTTGTCCCCAGTGAGCGGTTGAGGAGAAGCCGGAGCCGTCTGAGCAGCAGGGTTGGGAGTAGCAGCCACTGGTGTAGGAGGAGCCAGACCCTCGTTAAAGGCAGCTTGAGGCATTCCGAACTGCTGAGCAAGCTCTCGCACTTGCTGGCCGTTGGCTCCGAATCCTATCCGTATGGGGCCAAAGTTGAATATTCTCGGCCCCTGGCGCTGTTCGGGTCCAGCAGCTCCATCCCCGTTCTGCTGCCCCTGAGCTGCGGCGTTTCCAGCATCTGCTGGGGCTTGTTGGTTTGCAGGACCCCTAGCTCCAAGCTCAATCCGAAGTCCGGCTGCTCGATTTTCGGCTGCTCGGGCATTGTCGTTGAGGGTAACGGGGCGACGACAGATGGGACAGGCTTGTTGGCGTTCGAGCCAGCTCTTGAGGCAGCCAAGGTGCAAAATATGCCCACAAGGAAGCTTCTTGGGCCGGACTCGGTCAATCGTGTCTGGGTTGTTTTGGGGATCCCAGAGCTGCATGTCCTCGCGACAAATGATGCATGTGTTCTCTCTTGCCAGGTCCTCCTCGGTAGCGTCGGGATATCGATTCATCTCCTGTACGGCCTTTCGGTATCGCAGCAGAGCTCCCAGTCTCTTGATAAAGTCCCTTGAGGTCATAAACAAGTCCCTCATAATGTGGATGGGGAGGCCATAGAAAGCAAGGAGCATAAAGAAGAAAGCCACGTAAATGCCCAGCTTCATCATGTCTGGTCTCGTCAGTATTGCACTTGGATTGCAAATTGAGAATCCTTCCTTACCGCTGATGAGGTCCAGCCAGAGCACAAATTCACCCTTGGATGACCATCCTGGCACCTCGATATCCATCTCTTCAATGTCGTCTGGGTTGGGCAGAGGTTCGTCGGACACCTCCTCGCCTGCTGCTGCCGCCGCCTCACGTTGCTGCACAATAGTTTCCCGCTCCCTTTGGACCTCGGCCCTCCGCGCAGCCAGGCGCCTGCGCTTCTGTGTCTCTTCAATGTGATGCTCCACCAGGGAGAGTGCGTAGCGGGCCGACGTCCGCCATGAGCAGGTCGCCAGGATGGCAAACTCAAACAGAAACATAAACATCATGTTGGGTTTCGCCTGCTGAATAACCGTGTTGACAGTGTAGCGGAGGATGAAGATGTCGTAGACGAAGCTCAGCAACAGGGACGCGCTCAGGCGCAAGTGGAAGAGGCGAGGGTTCGGTGGTGGTGCCTGCTCGAGCAGCTCGACCCGCGCGTCGCCGATCCATCCCCAGATCTTGCCCGTAACCAGGGCGGTAAACATGACGAGGAACCAGGCCCCAATCTCGTCTCGGAAGATGGTCATGGCCAGGCATGTCTCTGTTATCGCAAACCAGGCTCGTTCGGTAAGTTGCTCGACCTCGACGGCGCGGAGGGGGCCAAAGAAGAGCCGGATGAGTCCGTAGACGATGCTGCTGTACAGCAGCAGCGAAAAGTTGACTAGAACCTAGTGGTTGTGAGGTCAGCATGGGATTACGCTCACGATGAGGGGAGCTCCGGTTTCCGGGACCGCGGGGACACATACCAGCAGACAAGAGTTGCTCTGGGCCAGATAGACCATGGCCGAGTAGAAATTAGCGCGCTGGTAAAAGGCCGAGAGCACAATAGTGCCCGCGAGGGCCGTCGAGGCCTAGATGCACGACTGTCAGCACAGGTTCTAGGTGATCTACCATAGCTCCAGATAGCTTCCCCAAGCTTCCACCAAGAGATACTTACCCCAGCATACCAGCCCAGCCGCATCTTGTTGGGCATGGAATCTCCAGCGATAGTGGGATAGCTCTAAAATTGGAAATGGTAACAGATCATTCCCGCATCCCCATTGTCGAAAACTGCGCGTCGCTTGGGTGAGTGTTTCGACAAGAGCAACAAAGGCGCCTCTAATGTGCTTCTTGATGCCACGTTAAGCAGAGGCAGAGCCACACGAGCGATGACGCAGGGGTGGCGGGCCGAGGCACGTGATGCTTATCGCTGCGAACTGGGAAGGCGCGCGGGCTGCCGGTGTTTACCCGCTTGCGCTTGGTCATCAGAATCGATAAGGACCTGGTTGCTCGAGAGAGGCCTACCCTGGAGCCGGGAACGAAGAATGAGTTTCTGGCAGATTGAACAGAACACTTCAACTTCAACGTACATACTCCAACCATCTATTGTTTGGTATCGAGTAAGCTGGATCATATATTTTGTTTTTCATGTGAGTTAATCCCGGATTACCCGATATCGTTGTTCAATTGCTGATTCCGGCCTGTTGTGCTTCATCTAAGTGAGTTCGTTGGGCAGTGCTTCATACAACATCCGTCATGGCAGCGCCGATACTCACACCAGCACTACTTGCGGCGATCAGGAAACAACCTAACCTACCCCAAAATACGTGGTACTTTATCGCTGCTACGACATTGTCTGCGCTCAATCGGCCAGATGAACTGCCCAGTGTCTACAAGCATGCTGTTGAAATAAGTCCTGACATAGCCGAGGCTATACCAGGGCGGGACGAGCAGCTAAGCATATCAAAGCGCATTCGCGAGGCCCTTCTCAAAGCATCTGCAGTTGGAGGCATGCCAAGAGTACGTAAGACGGGAGGACATGATGCCAAGTACCGAAAACTGACTTCACACATAGACCATCAATGCTCTGCTGACACTCAAGACCGTGACACCAGAGGACCTCCTCGATGCAACTCCCGGAGACAAACCCTCCCCGAGGTTCAAGGATGTATATCAAACACCGCCATCGGAGGTGCTGGAGCGCGGCCAGACCTTCTTCAACCAGATATACGACAAGATTTCTAGGCGTGTGATGGGGCAGATGGACCGCTCCGGAGCAGAGGACCTGGGCCTGATGGCGAGACTGACGTACGGCTACGTCCTCAGCAACACAGAGGTCCTCACACCAGCAGAAACATCCTTCGTGCTCATCGCTAGTCTCATACCACAAGACGTGAGTGAGAAGCTTCTCACCGGACTGCTCTTGGCCCATTGTGGACCTGATACTGACTGGTCTACCCTAGGTCAACCCTCAACTCAAGGGTCACTTGCGGGGAGCACTCAACGGAGGAGCCAGTGTAGAGGAAGTGAGGGCAGTCAGAGAGGTGGTGATAAAGATCTGTGAGGCATCCGGTATGAAAAGGCTCGGTGAAGATGCCGTCGGAGGATGGGGCTGGAGAAGTGAAGTTGCAACTGTATAGAAGCATACACATGAGGCACCATTGGATATGACCACGGCTTGTTCGCATGTATACGACACACCCTGAACCACCCATCATGGGTGTCATAAATCGACATGACAGGCCAATCTGCCGGGCCAGTCATGTTCAGCGCGCAACCCCAGATGCGTGTCATGATAATAACGGAAGTGTTATATGTCATGCATGCAAGTTCCCGTCGATCATAATCGATCATAATCGATCATGACCCATCTCATTATCGCAACAACCTCACGAATGCCCATTCCAGGAAACCTATTGCGTAGCACATACTCCCTTGGAAAGCATCTTCAGTAAGCATAGGGTTCCATTGTTCATACAGGCCCGTACGATGGATGGCGCTCTGTTTCATGTGCAAAACGACCGCAGAAAAACGTCCGTGTCTCTGCCCCTCTGTGGAGGAACAGTGGCAGTTGCCCTGCTCCCCGTGCAGTTGGGGCTCTGCTCGCCAAAGTGGTTGGAGGACGGAATGAGTTCCGCAGTTAGGCGAGCCTGCGCGTAGATCTAGGCATTGGAGTTCCGAGGTCACGCGCCTAGCCAAGGGTATCGACCAAACGAGTTAACTGCAATGAGGAAAGGATGAGCTTGCGAACCGGGGGTCGGGGGACCGGACAGTTGGAGAG
>SSHR01000543.1:0-12466 GCA_006518225.1 Fusarium neocosmosporiellum | reverse complement strand
GTGTTCTAGGCTAACGAGGCATTGCTTGTGAAAGGAGCTACTCCCCCCTGGCCGCCCGGGTATGCCGTCGCCCAAGATCGATGCGCCCACCCTTTTGGAGCTCGTACGGGGCACGCGAGAGGGAGTGCTCGATGAGTTTCCTATCACCGAGGCCCAATATCGGCCCCTGATCGTCCTCTTCTGCGTAGCCTTCCATAGCGATGTTTCCTACGTGGAGAGTGATCGAGACACCCATATCATGAATGCATATATAGCTACTCTGCACCTTGACACCCCCTCTCACCAGTCACGTCTCACGATCGACATGGAAGACGAGATCATTGCCTTGAAGGCTCTCCACGAAGAGTACCAAACCCGCACCGCGCTTGCAATTGACATCATCAAGAAGTTCATGGGGGCTGAACAACTGGGCCACACAACTACGGGCGCGGGGATGCAGGATCTGGAGACCACCTTGGACCAGTTTGCGTCAAGCAAGGACTGGGAAACGGCCCGCGCGCTCGCGGGTGACTTGACGCACCAGTGTTTGATACTGGAGCTTCTCGGAGATCTTCCCACGTTCCTCGACCTCGCGATTCAATCTATTTCGGAGCGTGTGACGGACGATGGGATATGGCACAGACGAGGAAATGGGAAACACCTCCGTCCAAAGTCAAGCTTCGAGTGGCGGTTGCTGGGCATTTTTGGGCTTCTGGGCTTCAGGAGAGACGGCCGGTGGGCTTGCAGTGTAACCCAAGCGCCCCCTTCGCCCGATTCTACGAATATATCCCAATCTACCGCGTTATTCTATATATATATTATATCCAGCCTTATCCTCTCTTTGCTCTCACACTTCTTCAACTTCACCTTGACCACGCAGTCCCACCCCTATACACTCAGCCCCCATATCAGTTTGCAACTATGAGCAACACCATAGGCCTTGCGCTTAATGTCCTAGACTTACAACACTGGAAAACCCGACCGAAGTCAGAGACGACTCATCCGTTTCAGACACGACGGACCTGCTGACAGCAAGAGAGTTCGTCAAGCCCTCGACATTGCGAACCAGTTCACAGGCCGGTCATTCTTGGAGAGTCCAAGAAAAGGACATTGCAAGCGCGATTGGGCAAGTCTTCTGAAATTCCCGTCATCTGGCGAGGCTTATCATGTCTATATATAAGAGACGAGCTCGCCCTTGTTGAAGCTGGCCTCATCGAGGGTGAAGCACTCCCAAAGAATTTCGGCGATGCTTCAACTTTATCGGTGCGACCGACTGGACATTTGGCCCTCACTCGACGCTTGGCACCACAGATTTATAGCCGAGAGGTACGGACGGATCCAGAGCCCGATAATCTAGGACGGGATGCACAGTATTGGGCCATCGATGGAGCAGTGCACAATGAGACCTACTGTTGTGGGCATTACAACTACCGGCTCCCCTCTACTTCCACATGTAATGAACAGACTGAAACCTCACTTGGGTAAAATTAGCTAGGAAATAAAAAAGATTAGAGGAGTAAACTTATAAAACTTGTGATTATTTTTATATAATTTATAGTAAAATTATCCTTGTCCTTGGAGAGGTTGGGGTCAACACCCTCGTAAACCTCTCCTAAAGTCAAAATCGCATCCGCTCGGAGACAAGGCAACGTCACACTTGATAAGTAGATCTCTTCCACAACTAAATCAAACTGACAGTACCTACTATGCCTTACTGACTGGAGTTCGGAACTGCTTCAACAGCTGGGCTGTGAGCTGGTCTGCTTGTTGGATCCAACTAGGCTACTCTAGACCATCGCCTTGAACAAGCGAGATCGTGAGTCTCACTCGAGGGCCCTCTCTTCATTATCGCTGACACTGCAAAGGACACTCGTACGACTGTAGTGAGCGCTGGATACGTCAGGGGTGGCATGTGATGGTGAACTCCTGACCCCAAAGAGATATCACAATAATTGAGGAGGGGTGGCCGCATGATGGGTTGACGTACGAGGCTTCGCTCAGATTCAGCCCTTGAGCGGCAGAAGTTTAAGCTCAATAGAATTGGCACTCTTGGACTTCAACCTGCTTTTGATCTTGTCACAAATGTAAGAGTAAATCAGTCGAATTAGTCCAAGATCAGCTGCTATATACCCTCTATCTCAAAGCTCATCCTTTGTATGCGTTTCCTCCTCTAGCTTCCGGCTCTTGGTATTCTTCTCCTCAGCACCTTTACGTCGCCGATCCAGGGCAGCAATCTCGTCATCGTAGATGGTCCACTCGGGAACCTGTCTTCTCGCCCGGTCGAGCTTGGGTTCCTTTGTCTGCGGGTTGTTGCACAGATCGATAGTGCGGGCCGAGGCGAGACTCTCATCGCTACACCACGTCTCACACCAGAGCCACTCCTGGGGAAGACTGTGGATGGGGATGGTGAACTGCATGTTGTTGGGCAGGTCCTGGTCCAGGTTGGACAGGCTGTTGGGGTCGGCCGAGAGGGTGTGGTACTGCTGCCGAAGGCGATCTCCAGCCGCGAGCTGGCGGAAGCGGTGCAGGTCGACGACGTAGAGGGCCGAGATATGATAGGGGAGACCGCGGAGGTAGTTTGCCCAGTAACCCTGCTTCCAGAACCGGAAGCCCTCCATCTCGGTACGTGAGTCGCACATGGGCGTGAACCCGTACGGTGCGCCCTTGAGGTCGTGGTTTACAAGGTCTATCATGTCGGTGCGGACTATTTGGTCTGCGTCCACAAAGATGACCTTGTCGAGTGACAGCGGGAACAGCACGTCGAGGAAGAGGATCTTGTAACCCCAGATCTCGCGCTGCTTCTCCTTTTGCTGACGAAGCCAGTGAGGCCACTTGTACGTCACCATCTCGTACTTGAACCCGTACTCAGCTGCCATGTGTGGAATAAAGTCCTTGAATGAGGGCGAGAGGAACTGCTCAATAAACCAGAACTTGACAGTGTGCTTGGTGTTGCGCATGACAGAAACCATCATGATGTTGAGCATACGCTCGTAGAGGTGACCACTGGCGACACTGAAGATGTTGATCTCGGCGTGTTCTTGTGCTGATATCTCCTTGTGTGTCTTGGATGCACCAAGGAGGCTCTCGGCGAACTTGAGGCCCTTTGCAACAATGCCCTTGTCTTTATCATCAGTTGTTGCGAGAACGTCGGCTTCTCCCATGCCTGGCTTTCGTTCCAGTCGCGGATACAGTGTTGTACCCTTAAAGTCCATGAGCGCGACCTCCGTACCTTCATCTCCAGGGACAGCAGAGTAGCCCTGGGCACCGACGCTCTCAATTGTAAAGATGTCGGCACTACGACCCTCCTTGAGCTGAATGTTGTAGTAGCCAGGGTTCGCCTTGAACTGGAAGTATCCCAGGTTGGCCATGATGATGGTATCAGTGACAAGAGGGTCCTTTTCCGTTGCCAAGACCAGCTGAGCACCACGGGGTGCGCCTCGCTTGCCATCTCTGGAGTGACCCTCAATGAGGATGTTCTCCAACTCGTATGTCGCGTCCACGTCGGCCTTGACGGAACTGAGCTTGATGTTGTCAAGATCGTGGACGGATGCCTTGGGAGCCACAAGCCAAGCTGGAGGGACATCCATGCCGGCTGTGAGAAGAGCCTCCGAGGGAAGGCCCTTGAAAACAGCCTTGGGACCCTCAACGTGACCATCCTTGTCGAAAGAGGGGGCTGAGTTGAGAACACAGCGGAAGAAACGCTTGATAGGGAGCTCCGATACAACCTCCTTCGGATTGAGGATCAGCTTTAGGTACACACCGTCCAGCTCGGACAAGACCTTGAGGATTGGAGCCCACTTCTGGCCTTGCTCACTGGTGGGGTTCAGGAGACCAGCAATGTGAATGCTGGCAGTTTCTGGGTTACCAATCTCAAACGCGGTATGTGTCGAGTTCCACGTGCTATAGAGTGTGGTTCGAACGGACGGAGCGGACTCAAAGATGCCCTCTGGAAGGTCAGAGATGGTGGAGAGCGCAGTGATGGACGTGAGCTTTGCGGCAGCAACAGGGTCTGACAGCTTGTCGGTGAAACCGAGGTCCTCGATGGCAGCATAAACAGGGAGAATTCTGTTTCGCTGCTCAAAGTCAAGGAGCTGCTGCAAGTCGTCCGCTTGGAACAAGACATTGGCTGGCAGAGGACCAACGACGCGGCCGTTGAGAAGTAGGGCCTTTGTTCCTGGCAAGATCTTGGCAGTAGAAAGGAAGTCCGCTAGCGCGTTGCCGAATCCATCATCCTCACCTGTCCACGATGCCTCAAGAATGGCCTTGAGCTCATCCTTGCTCTCGAGCTCGGCAAGTTTCGCCGCGTTGGTCTTGAAGGCACCGTTGACAGCGTGAGCGTCAGTGGGCGATGAAGGGTTATGGACAAGTTCAAGTCGAATTCCCGGGTTAGCACGCTTGAACTGAAGGGCAGAAACAAGAAGATCTTGACCGTCTTCCGAGTTGAGGTCAGTGACGACAGTTAGAACAGCCCAGGTCTCCTTTGTCGACTCAGCATAGGACTCGAGAACAGCAACCTTGCTGAACAGGTTACCATGATCAGTGTAAAGCTTGTTGACATCGAGAATGCGGAGAGATTTATCATCGTCGGGGAAGATGTAAGTGTTCCTCTTGGGAAGCGCCTTGTTCAAGAAGACACCGGGAACCCAGCTCTCCTCGTCGATCTCCCCAAGGTAGACGGCCTTCTGGATGACCTGCGTGTCTTCGGTCAACCGCTGGCCCATCGCCTGTACCCAGTTCTTTTCGCGTGGAATAGCCAAGCCGTCGACGAATACGGGGCGCACCGTCGTGTCGGTGTTGAGCCGGCTGGCCCAGGCCTGAGCTGCCTTGATCTTTTGCAAATAGGACTCAGCTTCAAGAACCTCATCCAAGGTCATCTTTGTGGTTTCGGGCAGTGGCTCGCGTCCCTCAACGGCCTTGGCAAAAGCCTTCTTGTCCACACCAGTCTTGGAACCCTCCTCGCATTCTGAAAGATACGCGACCAAAGATTCGAGACCGTATGTTTCCATCAAGTGATAAGCAATCTTGCCTGCCGCAACAGCTGCAGGTGTGGATGTCAGGGGAGCAATACCAAAGCGGATGGTGAGACCGCGCTGCATGAACTGTGCCAGCTGGCCAAATGCCCTCACGTCCTGAAGATTGGTAAAATCGACAGGCGCAATAATGTGGAAGAGGTTAAGAGCCACCTGGGGAAGCTGGCCGGGATAAGTGCGTCGAAGTAGCTAAAACATGATGAGTGAAATTCCTCGCCAAAGGATATTGTTATACATACCGCCTTCAGTTCCTTCGGAAGCTCCGCGTATTGGCTATCCTTCTCGAGATCGTTGAGCCAGATAAAGACCTTGCCATCTTCGCTTCTATCTGTCCAGTCGAATCTGGTGGGCTCATCATCTGCTTTGGCGTTGGCAATCTCTGAGTGTCCAAGCAACGAAACAGCTTGCTGGCCGTTGAAGCCAAGTGCACGAACACCATTGATCAGCTTGCGCTCGCGTCGGATCATATCGATAAGATTGAACGGTTCGATTTGGCGCTCAATGAGCTGAACTCCGTTCATCCACAAGAAGTTGATGCCAGTGGGAACGCCGGCTGCGACATTCTTCTGCTGTTCCTCTTTAAACTCCTTGGAAACCTCGTGGGCGATGATTGACCTGGAAAACTTGGGGAAGTCCTGTGTCGCCTTGACCAGGGTCTCGAACGGATTCTCGCTCTTCAGAATGAAGGAGGCAGTCTTCAAGCCCAAGGATGCCAACTCCGAGGTCGACAGGGGCTTCAGATCGGCAACCTCCTCATCTTCGTCAAGAACCACATTAGCAGCGACGGGCTTTTGCGTGGCATCTTTACCGGCTTCGCGATCGTCAATAACGATGTAATCGGTTCTCTTCAAGGCCAGCTCGACACCATAGCCACTGACAGGAAGAGGGCTGCTCTGGGCGTTACTCCGACGGTATCGAAGCCGATAGGAGATGTCTCCTTGCTTGGCAGCCTTGGAGAAAGCTTCGTGGAAGGGGCCGAATGATGCAGACGTAGGGTCAGCATAGAGAACAGCGTCTTTGCCAATGCCCAGTACTCGATCAAAGGGCAACACATTGGTTTGCCTGCATCGCATTAGGACTCAAGAAGGACCAGAGCTTGGATGTACATAACTCACTTGGATGACAGGTCACTCTCTGCCGCAACATCAAGCGTTGGCGAGCAGTACTTCTTGTTGTCGACCAGAGCCCAGCTCTGGCACTTCTCGTCGACATCCTCCTTTGCTGTAGGGTCAACAGCAGTAGAGTAGTATTGGTAATGCGCCTCGATTCGCGGCGCCGCGGATCGCAGGGAAAGAGCCAGCTTGAAGGTCGATAGAGCATCGGGGCTAGCAATATGGCCGTCTTGTTGTAGAACCTCGAGGAACTGATCGTAGAGCTCTGCGTCTGAGCCTGCTGATGCGAAATGGCCACTAGCGATCTTGTCAAGGATAGGAAAGTACGAAGTCGAGTTTTCTCCGGCAGCCGTCTCACTACAGATTGTTAGCACTGCGACACGAGGTGGTATGCTTTGGATGGTTGGCATACAGAAGTTCGAGCAGATATGGCCCACGGGGAAAGGCAGCGTTCATGCCCACGTTGACAGCTGGAGATGCAGTCGCAAGAGAAACCATGAGGGCCATCGCAAGCCCCCATGGCAGTTGAGAAAGGCGGAACATGACTAGAATTGTCTCGGATAGCGCATATGGTCCTTTGTTGGATCTACGCGAAGCTCGGAGCTTTGAGGCTCGCGATGGAGGGGCAAAGGACAGCTCTCAAGAGCTGTCTCTATGGTAGACGTGGCGATTTCAGGAAATGATGTTGCAATCTTCAAAGACACAAGTCCAATAAATGATCTGGCTTTCTAAGCCTTCTCCAACTGCAGCAGGCTTTCAATTGCCCTGCAATGATAGCTCGTTCATCGATAATCAAGCTGACCTCTGAAGGTAAAGTGTCGTTGGATCTGGACAGCGTCACCAAAAGCAAGAGCTGCCCCAACTAGGCTTAGCGAGGTGCCCCGTCATGATGTGGCGCCTGTGGCTGTGACGGGACCCAGTGGTTTCTGGGCGTCGTGTCCCCTACATCCTGACTTCAGGGGTCGGTGTCAAGCCACATTCAGGGAGTTTAACGAGCGGAACAATGGATGTTGCGGGTGGGTTAAGCCTCCCCAGCCATGAATGGCAGCCCACACTTTGGGACACGATTGCTTAAGCCTCCTAGGTAGGAGATCCCTCCACGGCCAGCATTCAACCACCACTATCCCTCCCTTTTCCCTCCTCACTACCTCCCCCTTCTCCACGCTCTGCTGGCCAGCTCGCTCCGACGATTGCGATCTAGCGACAAGCAAGCTGAGCAACTGCTTCCACCGACCGCTTCTTGGGCCCGTATTGTTCCACCCCTTAATGCTTGAAGCTGCGGCTTCACCTCCCCGCCAAGATGCAGTCCTCCCCGGGAATGTTGACCAAGGTATGAGCGCGCGGCCATGATGTGTCCAGGCCCAGATTGGCTAATTGTACTCGTTGCGCAGTTTGAGTCTAAGTCCTCTCGAGCAAAGGGCATTGCGTTCCACCCCAAGAGGTCAGTCGTTGACCATCGCTGAACCGCATCGCAACCTCCAAGCTGACAAGTCACCATCAGACCATGGATCCTCGTGTCGCTACACTCTTCCACTATCCAGCTCTGGGATTACCGAATGGGAACGTTGATTGATCGCTTCGAGGAACACGATGGCCCTGTCCGAGGTGTCGATTTCCACAAGACCCAGCCGCTCTTCGTCTCGGGCGGTGACGACTACAAGATCAAGGTCTGGTCTTACCAGACCAGGCGCTGCCTGTTCACCCTCAACGGCCATCTTGACTATGTCCGAACCGTCTTCTTCCACCACGAGCTTCCCTGGATCCTGTCAGCCTCGGATGACCAGACCATTCGGATATGGAACTGGCAGAACCGTTCACTGAGTAGGTTGCGTTGGCGCTTTACCAAATGTTCTGAAATGCTGATGTGTCCATAGTCTGCACCATGACTGGCCACAACCACTATGCCATGTGCGCCCAGTTCCATCCCAAGGAAGATCTCGTCGTCTCGGCCTCTCTCGATCAGTCCGTCCGTGTTTGGGACATCTCCGGCCTCCGAAAGAAGCACTCTGCCCCCACTTCGATGTCCTTTGAAGACCAGATGGCGCGCGCCAACCAGAACCAGACCGACATGTTTGGCAACACCGATGCCGTTGTCAAGTTTGTCCTCGAGGGCCACGACCGAGGTGTCAACTGGGTCGCCTTCCATCCCACAATGCCCCTCATTGTGAGCGCTGGCGACGACCGCCTGGTCAAGCTCTGGCGCATGAGCGAGACCAAGGCTTGGGAGGTTGATACATGCCGAGGGCATTTCCAGAACGCCTCGGGCTGTCTTTTCCACCCTCACCAGGACCTGATTCTGTCCGCTGGCGAGGACAAGACCATTCGTGTGTGGGATCTCAACAAGCGAACTGCCGTCCAGTCGTTCAAGCGAGAGAATGACCGTTTCTGGGTTATTGCTGCTCACCCCGAGATCAACCTGTTTGCTGCGGGTCACGACAATGGTGTCATGGTCTTTAAGCTGGAGCGTGAGCGCCCTGCCTCTGCAGTTCACCAGAACCAGCTGTTCTACGTCACCAAGGAGAAGCATGTCAAGTCCTACGATTTCCAGAAGAACATCGAGAGCCCTACCCTGCTGTCGCTCAAGAAGCTCGGTAGCGCCTGGGTTGCGCCCCGCACCCTGTCCTACAACCCTGCGGAGCGATCTATCCTTGTCACCTCCCCCGCCGATGGAGGCTCTTATGAGCTGGTGAACCTTCCCAAGGATGGTTCGGGCGCTATCGAGCCGGCCGAGTCCAAGCGTGGTGCTGGCAACTCGGCCATCTTTGTGGCTCGCAATCGATTCGCTGTGCTCAACTCGGCCAACCAGACCATCGACATCAAGGATCTCTCCAACAACACGACCCGATCCTTTAAGCCTCCTGTTGGCACCACTGACATCTACTTTGGAGGTACTGGTAACCTGCTGATCATCACCCCGACCGCCGTTCACCTCTACGATATCCAGCAGAAGAAGAGCACCGGTGAACTTGCTGTCAACGGTGTTAAGTACGTTGTGTGGTCCAACGATGGCCTCTATGCCGCTCTCCTTAGCAAGCACAACGTCACCATTGTTACCAAGACTCTCGAGCAGGTCAGCACCCTCCATGAGACGATCCGTATCAAGAGCGCGACTTGGGATGATGCTGGTGTCCTGCTCTACTCGACCCTTAACCATGTTAAGTACACTCTCCTCAACGGCGACAATGGTATTGTCCGAACCCTCGACCAGACCGTCTACCTGGTCAAGGTCAAGGGCCGCAACGTTTACTGCCTTGACCGATCCGCCAAGCCCCGTATCCTGCAGATCGATCCTACCGAGTACCGATTCAAGCTGGCCCTTGTGAAGCGAAACTACGAGGAGATGCTTCACATCATCCGAAATTCCAGCCTTGTGGGACAGTCCATCATCTCATATCTCCAGAAGAAGGGCTACCCCGAGATTGCTCTGCAGTTCGTCCAGGACCATACTACCCGATTCGACCTTGCTATCGAGTGCGGTAACCTTGACGTGGCTGTCGAGATGGCTAAGGAGCTTGACAAGCCCAAGTTCTGGACTCGCCTCAGCACGGAGGCCCTGGCACATGGCAACCATCAGGTCGTCGAGATGTGCTACCAGAAGCTGAAGCAGTTCGACAAGCTTTCCTTCCTGTACCTTGCTACTGGTGACCACTCCAAGCTTGCTCGAATGGCCAAGATTGCTGAGCACCGTGGTGACTTTACCTCGCGATTCCAGAACGCTGTCTATCTTGGCGAGGTGGAGGATCGCATTCAGATGTTCAAGGAGATTGACCTCTGTAAGTGTAAAGCTAACTACCTGTCGTGCGTCTTGCTAATTCTGTATTAGACCCTCTGGCATATATGACTGCCAAGTCTCACGGCCTTGAGGAGGAGTGCCAGGCCATCCTGGAGGCTACTGGCCTGACTGAGGAAGACCTTACAATGCCCACTCTAGGTGCTCCCCTGTCTACTCCCAAGCCTGTTGTGCCCACCTTCAAGGCCAACTGGCCCACCAAGGCTACTTCGCAGTCCTTCTTTGAGAAGGCTCTTCTTGGACAGGTTGAGGGTCTTTCGCTTGAGGATGAGCCCGCTGCTGCCGCTGGAGGCTTCGAGGATGCCCTGGAGGACGATTCTGCTGCTAAACGTAACGTCTCCTTGATCGATGATGACGATGAGGATGCTGCCGGCTGGGATATGGGCGATGACGATGTTCCTGAGGTTGACAGCGACTTCGTCAATGTCGAGAGTGCTGATGCTGGCGGCGCTGCCAGCAGTGAGGCTGATCTTTGGGCACGAAACTCTCCCCTGGCTGTGGATCACATTGCTGGCGGTTCATTCGAGACGGCCATGCAGCTCCTGAACAGACAAGTCGGTGCAGTTAACTTTGCACCACTCAAGCCGCGATTCCTTGAGGTCTACTCGGCCTCCAGGACCTTCCTCCCCGCTTCCCAGGGCCTGTCACCCCTGGTGAACTATGTCCGCCGAACTCTGGACGAGACGGACCCCAGAAGGGTTCTGCCCATTATCCCTCGGGATTTGGAGCACCTTGCCTCCAATGACCTGCAGGCAGGCTACGACTCGATGAAGTCCAACAGGCTGGATGCTGGTGTCAACATTTTCAGGGGCATTCTGCATGCCATCCTGGTCAACGCTGTTTCGAGCGAGGACGAGGTGGCCGAGGCGAAGAAGCTCATTGCTTCGGCGAGCGAGTACGCTGTTGCTATGGACATTGAGCTCTCGAGGAGACAATTGGGTTCCACCGAGGTCGTAGCAAGTGATCCCGAGAGGCTTCAGAGAAGCCTCGAGCTGTCGGCTTACTTCACGATCCCCAAGATCGAGGTCCCGCATCGACAGCTTGCCCTGCTTAGCGCCATGCAGCTGGCCATGCGCAACAGGAACTACAACTCTGCCCTGAGCTTTGCTAACCGCATCATTGCTAACGGCGGCGCCAGCAAGATTGTGGAGAACGTAAGTTATCACAGTACCTCTATGCAGTTATCTCAGTTACTAACAACATATATAGGCCAGGAGAGCCAAGGCTCAATGCGAGCGCAACCCTCACGATGCTATTGAGATCGAGTTCGACCAGTTCGCTGAGTTTGACGTGTGCGCGGCCAGCCACACACCCATCTACAGCGGCACAGCGTACGAGGAGTGCGCCTTTGACGGCTCCAAGTACCACACCCAGTACAAGGGCACCGTGTGCAGGGTGTGCCAGGTTTGCGAGATCGGCAAGCATGGTAGTGGCTTGAAGCTATTCGCTTAAGCTTTTAAAGAGTAGAAGATTTAATGACTGGAGCGCAAAGTTGGGACATGGAGTTTCGAGTCAACGATGCACAAAGAAGCCAGGTGGACCGAAAGGGAACGTCTATGGTTTTCAAAAAAGGCCGGACTTGGACGATAGGTTGGTAGAACGATGGCATAGGAGTCATGCCGTGTCTTTATAGCTGCAACTTAGCCTGAATTCATGCGAGACGTACACAACTCGACCGAAGAATGACGCTTGGAGACCCCATGATTGTACGTGTTGGACGGTTGGTTGCTTTGTGTTTCCGCCGAATAGACGGATATCATCAAGTTGAATTAGTCGTACAACAGCTGTCTCTTCCTCTACTCATCTATATCTTGTTTCCCCCTCATCTGCACTAGCGCAGCTTTACACAATCGTCTCGAGCTCACGGGCGTAACCCAGAGCATTCTCTATCACCATCTGGCTCATCTCCTTGTTCTGGTCGCCATCCTCACCCTCGGCAGCGTCGGGGAAGTAGATGTGGCCATCGCGGACGACCCAGCCGCGGTGGTGGGCAAAGGAGATGACGTCGCCCTCCGAGTCGAGGAAGAGCAGGGACTTTGTCGAGCTGATGGGGAGGCTGGGGTATGCGCGCTCGCTGCTGGAGGCAATTTCGGAGCGGATCTGGTTCTTAAGGATCTGTGTCCAAGTTAGCATGCGTTGATCGTTGAGGGCGGATATGTCCTTACCTCTGAGAAAACGCTATACTCGTCGCATGGCACCTCACTGCTCTTCATGGCCTTCCAAACCCGGTCATAGGATCCCTCCATCAACCACCTCTCCAGACGAATGGGGTAGCCCAAGTATCGATCACTCTCGACGTCACCGCCGCCGCCTTCTCGGTTGGCCAAGCTCTCAAGCTCGGTGTGGAACTCGGCGTATCGACCCTGAGTCAAGAGCAGAAGCAGGCTCAGACCGGTGACCTTGTTCCGCTCGGGCAGGTTGGGCGCAAGCACGGAGGCGGGGAGCTCGTAGAAGGGCTGAAGCTGCTGGACGTAGCGGGTGAAGGCGTCGGGGTTGCGGGCGCGGATGGCGAAGAGGGCGCCCTGCTCGTAGGTCTCGCGGGCGAGGGGGAGGAG
>SSHR01000541.1:0-29698 GCA_006518225.1 Fusarium neocosmosporiellum | reverse complement strand
CACCTATACCGCGTCCAAGTACAGTCTCGACGCTCCCCTTACCACCATCTCTCCCTCCCAAGCCCTCCCTCCCTCCGAAACCACCTCAGCCTGGTCGTCGCCGTGACTTGCCCGACCACACTCGTGATCACCGGAATAGACGAAGACATGAGCGTCACAATCGCAACCACGACAACCGGCAGAAGAAGAATCAGCCCCATCCTCGGCAACCGGAGCAGAAACCTCGTGAAAATCACCAACGACCTGAAACAAAAGCTCCAAGTCTTCCGAAACCGACCCCATCACCGAAACAGGAGCAAATAGCACAACCCGCCGCTAAGCAAGAGTCGAGCACACCCATTGAGACAGTTGAAACGAAAAAGGCTGACACCGGGGTCTCGAAAACTGTTGCATCACAAGTACCTGATACGATACCCAACAATGCCACTGACGCAGATGACCTGGAATGGGATGAGAAGACGGTCTTCAAAGAGCTAGAAACGGCTCATCCACCTGATGAAGTGGGCAAGCCTCTGCCTGCAGAGTACAATGACGAGGTGCTTCTTCCAAGAAAGTGGGATGCAAAGTGCATCGAATCGGACTATGTCAAGGCTGACAATATCGAGGAGTATGTCAAGCCGATACATGAAACACCGTATTGGCCATCGATCGAATTCGACCCAGCATTTGTGCGAGATGGCAAGCTCCCCAGCGGAGAGGCGGTATCTGAGCTCCCAGCTGAGTTTCCGCCAAAGGGCCCTGAAGTAGTGCGGAGTGAAAGCTCCGAGAGTGGGGAGGTCCATGAGCAACGCTCCAAACGTGGCCATTCTAGTGACAATGACCATGCCGAGCGACCCCTTAAGAGACAGAGATCCCGGAGTGCTTCTAACCCCAGCCGCAGAGGGTCAAACGACGGGGATTCCAATCGGTGGGATAGGCAGGGGGTCAAGCGCAGATCACGTCGGGACAGTTCCGGACATCGGGGAACGGAGGCTCGTGAACGAGATCGACGATCTGCCGAAAGAACAACATCTTACCATCAAGATCGGAGTCGAGATTGCAGCAGGGGTCGAAGTAGAGACCGCAGTCGTGGCCGCAGTCGAACACGCACTCATACTCCAGCTTCACGGTCAGTGTCCAACGCTTCGTCCGGGTTGGACTCGTTGGAAGCCGAGCTACTGGGACGAGATGTCAAGGCCAAGACTCCCGAGGAAACACCAAAACGGAAGCCATCTGGGGGCAACAAGCCGAAACGTCGTCAACCGAAGCTCGATTCTGCATACAGGTAAGCCACCTAAGCGTCGTTAAGTATCACCAGCTAAGTGTCGAATAGCCGCCGTTGGTAGGCCATTTCTAGCCACACACTTCACCGTCGTCGTCTTCAACTCGAATGGTATCATGTTCCTTTTTCGTTCTTCCTCCACGGGACCGCAGCTCTTTGTTGCGTGACCCTAGGCCAGGCACTGCTCCCTTTACGTTTCCTTTTCTCTTCCCACTCGTCAGCTAGGGTTTAAATATTTTCCGGAACGGCGCTCTGGTATTGGTTTACTTATAACGATTTCATGACCAAGGTGCATGGCCGGCGTCTTCTATAGCATTCACGAGGTATGCGTGAATACATTCTTAATCTTACTCTCATTCGGTCCACATGACATCTTTCCAACTGTTCTTCTATTTCCATTGACTGTACTCCGTCCTCCTGGCTGCTCCAGATTCCATACATGATACCATGGTTCTGGCCGTGTCATAGCCAACCCCGTGCCCTTTGTGCCTGGCCTCCCCTCTTTCTCTTCCCATCCTTCTGACTTGATGACAATGACAAGATGCCAGATGCTTGAGATGAAGCTCGGGGACGCATCAATGGCCGAAGTAGGTGCATATACGCTATGGGCCTATGTAGCACATACATGGATGTTCTATAGCACTTGTCCAGTCCTCCCCTACACGGCATGCTACATAGAGGCCTAGTTCTTGCGGGCAATCTCCATGCGCTTCTTGAGACGGTAGGCAAAGGCCCGCTTGCGCGCAGCAGCAGACTGCGTGAAGGCGCCAGAACCGCCAAAGGGACCAGCAGCCGCGCCGTTGCGAACACGGACGATGCAGACATTCTCGGCACCTCCAACGCTGCCCTCGCAGGTCATTCCCTCGGGCATGCGCACCTTGAGGGGGAAGTCGGTATTGGTGGCCAGAGACAGGCCCTGGATGCCGAGTCCTGGGACGTCCTGGGTGACCTCGGCCGACTGGAAGGCGTCGGGGTCGGTGCCACCAGATGTGGCATCGATGTCGGCGGTCATGGGGCCAGCGCCATCTTGGTTGACCTGCAAGTGTTAGTGGCCGGAGCTACCTCGAGTGAGGACGACATACCTGTCTGTAGGTGAGTGTCACTTCACCGTCATCCGACGCAGTGGGGAGGCCGGAGGAGGCACCTTCGCCGGCAGAGGCTGCAACACGAGCCTCGGGAGGACCATCGTTCTTGTCGCCGCTGCTCCCACCGTTGCCGCCTCCAAAGAGACCGCCCAGGAGGTTGCCAAGCTGTCGGCGGTGCTTTCGCGCGCCAGGAAGGTTGGACAAGTTATCCTCAACTCCCACGCTCTCGGAAGAGCCATTGTTGGTTGGGACGTTGCCGCCCGTGCCAAGGAAGCTGGAGATCATGACGGAGGCGTCAACGGGACCATTACCCTGGGTCCGGCCAAGGGCACTGGCTTCACCGCTGCGGATCTCACGGTCACGGATGATGGAGGTGTCGGCCTGCGAGCCGCACCGGTTGCTGGAGCAGTCACGGGGTGTTCCATCTGCGACTTTGTGGTGTTAGTAGACCTTTTCGAGTGAAAGGGGAATAAGACGTACTGCTCAGACCGGGCATGGAGACACCGTTGGCACCCTCGACAGACATGACCACGCCGTGGGCCGAGACGGCGGTGGCAAGAACGGAGACGGTGAAGAAACGCATCTTGAAGGTCTTGGAAGTTTTGAAAGAGGTATTACAGTGAGTAAGGTGTAGAATGAGATGCCTCCAGGGCGTTGAATGTAGTTGATAGAAGAGAGTAGAACAGAGAAGACTGGCTTGCAGTTGAATTGATTGACCACATTGCAAAGATTCTCACTTCTTATATACTTTTTTTGAGGCTCACATGTCGGTCACATCTCTCCAAAGCCATCAAGTCCCAACTTGGAGGCCGTCGCGAAAAGAGAGGCAGCTGTGAAGCAGACTAGCCCAGCAGCAGCTTCAGGTGTTGCTGTTGATGTCTGTCGGTGAGGCTGAGCAGGACTGGTGCGGTTCTGGTTTCGAGTTTTGTGGTTTCGTGTTTTGGTCGGTTGCTGGAGACGGTTGCTCCCCAATCACGGACGTGATTCGAAACTTGAACTCGGTGGTTTTTTTGAAGGTCAAAGCACATACAGGTAGGTGGTGGTTGGAGTAGTACTATGATGACCGCCAAATTGACTTTTTCCTGCACATTTAACAATGCAATCTTCACAATACTTACTCTCCAAAGCCCTGATTACTCTAGGGATATTTTTAATAAATTTTATTATTCCAGTGCAAGTCAGTTCAAGTCGACCACATCTATAGTTTCAACCTGTCGTTACCCTGCGAGTTTCAGGCAACTCTTGGCTGCCCTCCGACAAATGCGATTGGACTCCTGAGAGGTTTCAACTCGTCGATCTTCTAGAAACAAAGATCTTCGATACTCCGTGTTAGCGCTCGGGACGGAACTTTTCCATACAAACCCCCATCACCAGCGAAACGCTTTGAAACCTCAACTCCAAGTTTTTTTTTCAACTCCTTGGGAGTTGCACACGGGGGAAGGCTTGGCTGCTTGGGAAGATGCGATTGGACCTTTTGCGATCTGGATATCTATAATTCGGTTGCTATACCGAATTTTTTCGGTCGCCGTGAATCGCTATACCTGCCTGCTTTGTTGTAACCGTACTCGTCACTTCTCATGGTAATCATCGACGTTGCCTTCGGCCCATGTCTTTCTCAATTGCCGTCTCCGGCGGAATCATCAGTCTCGGCTTCGACTCCCGAGGCGCCGTCCTTCGGTTCCAATTAGCGCCAACAGTTCCATGCTTGCTTGAACTTGACCACCTTTTGGACTTGATCTGTATTGATACCTTCCAGGTACTCAACTATCTTGTGGCTGTGCCCGATAGTGACTACGTAGATAGATAACGTGTTGCGGAAAGAGATCACTTTGAACCCATCAGTGCCTCAGTCGACGGTTAACAGGAAACCGGTCTCACATCCAATCCGCATATTCATAGCAAGCTTCCATGTAGAGTGATTCAAGATGATTTCTTCTTATCACGCCAGGAGATAGATTTAATATTTTAAAGGCATCTTGCATCTAGAGTGTATGCTAAGGGCATCAACTGAGTATTGCTCACCTTAGATGTGAAGGGATCGGGTGTAGGGTGGGATAGGCTCACAGCTGTTAGGGACAGCTTAACAAATTAGCTTTCCAAGACCATCAGGATTTAGGTATGAGGGTTCTTAGTATCGGAGCATCTAAGTCTAATATTTACGATATTATATAAGTTCCTATTGACAAGATGGCTTGTGTGTTGCTGTTTAGATGGCAGATCTCGATTCCTCGGACTGCAAACATAATCGCAAGTTCAAAATTGGCAGCCAGAAATCCTCGGTTTCATGGTCTAACGGTTATGACTGCGGATTCTGATTCCGCCAGCGAGGGTTCGACTCCCTCTGAGACCTTTCTTTTTGGATCGTTGTCGATTATCATCTTTTTGTTGTGCTGTTGTTGGTCGTCCAGATTTAGCTTTTAAGGTTTATTTTTGTTCATGCGATGTCAACGTGCAAGATCCTAAGGATTAGGAAGGTGGTAGTATTATTTTTAGGTGGCCATGTGAGATGTGATTGGCCGCGTCCGGAAAAGGAAGTCTCTAAGCGACGGGACCTTAGGGTACGTAGCTTGAATGTCACGATGTCTCTCAAGCTCACCTTTTTTGGTGTTTTGTCCATTTGAGACAAGTCAGTTTGTCTAACCGAAATGATCGCCAGGCCGTCCCCTTTGTTCCAGCAAGGCGACTGGTCCGGCAGATGTCAAGGGGGCAGCAGACATTAGCCGCGCTGCAAAATGGGGAGGGGGCCTACCACACCAGCAAGCACACTACCCGGATCTACGGTAGAGCCCGGCGCACAGCAGGGACACACCTCCCCTTGTCATGCTTGAGGAGGAAAGAGGAATCTTGGTTGGAGGCGGTGCGACGACGAGGGAGAGGGTGCCTTGTGATACACGTGCGCAACGTCGGTCAGACACACGAAAAGTAAAACGTGCGGCCAGAGTGTGTCAGGTGTTCTCGGCCGAGATTTCTTGTCGAATCACCACTTTTGACAGGCTGCAGGCCCTTGCCCAGGCTTGCATATTCCTCTCCTGTGGAGCCGGAGTGAGGGGAGGACCCTGAGGTGTCACCGCCGGGGCAAATCAGAGCTGCAGCTGGGCCAATGCGGCAGGCAATCGTCCTCGATCGAGACCCAGCATGCCGGGGAATCATCAAAGACCTAAAGGACAACCGCCACGGGCAGCTCCGTATGTATGGAGAAGTTCCAGATTCCAGGCTAGAGCACCAGTTTCCACACTAGAGCAGGCCATGTGAAGCAAGAGGTGGGGGTCGCGGAGAAGAAGTGTCAGTGGGGACACCGTCTTTTTGAAGCCATCGTGAGATGCAAATTTCTGTCGAGTAGCACTCGAGGCTAGATTGGGATAGTCTCGGCTGCGAGCGAGTCAACGCCGGGAAACCTTTCCTTGTCTAGTATTACGCTACGATTATGGCTAAAATAGGCCCTTCTATCTATCACTAGTAGGTGCTCCGTGGCACGGGGCCAGTAGTCATGGGTGCTGACCGCAAAAGCACAAACTTTTGTCTTCTCGCTCTCTTAGATGTTGAAACATGCAATGACCGACCCGCTGCAGCATCTGGACTGGAACCAGAGCCCACCATCAACAAATCACAGAGTAGAAATCAAACAATCAAATTTTCAAACCCCAATCCTCGCAGATCACGCAACCAGTTGACGCTCTCGGTTCCCCGCGAATCCTGCATCGCCCATGCCGCCTTGAGCATCTCAATGGCCGTAAAGAGATAACCCCACGGGCAAATATCCCAGATCGACAAGAGCCGTGTCATGGTCCACGTACGCTTTTCCGGATCACGCGTCTCAGCTCCCGCAATAAACGTTGGCCACGATGAAGCTTTAAAGTAAACATCGTCTTCGCCAATTGCGGCCAGGTGACTCAGCGTGTCTTGCAGGAGAAGGTCCGTGTCAATCGTCCTCATAGATCGTACCAAGGGCAGCGCTTGCAGAATGTAGAGGCACGCGGCTGACCTGTGTGCCGCCGCTAGGTGCACTCGGCTTTCGAGGTCCATGGTGACATTGTGTTGTCGGAGATAGTCGGCCCATGCCCCAATGTCAACAGCAAGCGCTTGATCAATAAGGGCAAGCGCCTCATCGGCTGTTGTAAGGGACTGGTCCGTCCATGGCGTCTGGTGGGACAGCTGAGATGCAGTCAAGATGATATTCAGGATATCCGGTGGACATGACAGGGAATTGGTCAACTCGACCCGCTTTATCACAGGCAGGAACTGGAAAGCTTGTCGAGCAACACGGGCAGCGAGACCTCCCGACGTCAAGGTCGAGCCCAGGATGTTGTAGCTGCAAGGATTAGCAGTGTTGGTGGTGTTCGGATGAAGGACTTACATGAAGCTGTCTGTAATGACACGATCCCGTAGCATCCTACTGGATGCATCCGTGTTACTATCTGGGTTGAGCAGCGCCATGATACTTGTGGCGCCCTCGAGGTGGGCCCTCCAGCTCTGGTTGTCCGACTTGTCAAGATCAATCAGATCGAATTTGATAAAGAAGTGCATGGCGGCCAGAGCCACCTCGCTGCCGGCAGGGTCAAGGGTGTCAAGCACCTCGCGAAGGTGGCTCATGGCCTTTTGCTTGGCTGTCAATGCATCAATGAGGGCTTGTCGTGTCACGAGGTCTCTCGATCTAAGCTGGGAGAGGTAGCCACCAGGATCCGAGAGGCCGGGAGGGATGTCGCTGACACGGCGGAAGACGTTAGACCAATGAATGGCTGATGTCGCAACGAGAATCTGCAGAAGAAGCGGATGCTTCCGCGTCAAGGGGAGCAGCTCGCGAAACGGGTTGTTCTCGGGTGTGTCTCGCACCACGAGATCTTTGCAGACCCTCTCGGAAACTGGCACATGCGTTAGCGTGACTGGCAGAGGTGAGAGGGGAAACGTCACTGTTGGGTGGACTGACAGTGGGATAGATAGTATCGTGAGGTGCGGTCGAGGTCCTGGAACAGTGGATCGGTAAGAGCTCCCGGTGGTTGCAAGGGCGAGTCGGCCTGGGGAGACTGCTGCCGGTTCATCTGCTGGGCGGCTTGCTCTCTAGCCTGCTGAACTAGCTGGGCCAGTGGGTGCTGGTCGCTGGGATCTGGCCTAGGCTGGGGACGGGGCAGGCCATGGCCCGGCTGTTGGCCCGGAGGAGACGGCGAAACGCTGAGGGAGGAGGAACCGGAAGCATCCCCATCATCGGGTATCCTCCGACCGGGCGGCGGGTTGACATTGCCCTGCGAGTCAATGCCTTGTGTCCAGACGAAGACCTTGCCATACCCGAGGCATTCCTGCCCCGAGACCGCGCACTTGTGGCATGTCGGCCACGAGCGGTCGCAGCGCAGGCGTCGACGACGGCAGTTGTGACACGGTTTGGTGTTGCTTGGCGGCATGCGCCGGGCGCTGACTGAGCAGCCAGATAGCTAGGGCGGGCTCTTTTCGGGGCGGACAGCGGTTGGGAGCAACGAGGGGGCTCGAGACTACAGAAGGTTCATGATGGTCTTGTCGCGGATGAAGAAAGACGAACGAGGGGAGGATGGGGACGAGGTGGGTGATGCAAAAGAAAGAATCGATGATGATGACGATAGAAGAGATGGTAGCGTGTCGTGGAAGACGTGGAGGGAGAAAGAAGAGGGGAGCGGAAACAGATGGAGGGGAACAAGTGGAGGGGTAGGCAGGTACTGTAGTATTCTTGGAGAGAACCTTCCTCAAGTTGGAGAAGGAATGAATGGATGACAGACGGCAGGCGCAACCAGAATGAACTAAGATCCAAGATCGGGCACGTTTTTCCTAAACCTTGACCCTACCTTAGGTTCCCTCTCACCTTTCTAGGGCAGGTGCAGGCACGCATCAGATCCCATGACTCGACTCCAATAGAGGCTCACGATGCGATCATGTATACCACGTTGTGTGTAATCACCTCACGTCAACTCAACCCCATGCCAGAACTTACCAATGCCAGCCGATCCCAGATATCGCCTCGCCTCACCCCTCGCTCGTCGCCTAGCTCTCCGCAACCTCTTTGAGAGCCGCCGCCCCACGTTGGCGACACGCCAGCAGCAATGCAAGCCCTTGCTTGCTTGCCATCCAACCTGGACGCCCTGGCGACAGGAGCATCGACACCCTCTGGCACGGCACGCCTCGCACCAACCATCGACCTCCGCCAAATCCCGACTACGGCCGATGCCGTCCTGCCCCAAAGCGGAAAGGAAACGACATACCGTGCAGCCGAAGCTCCGGGACCTGCATCATGGGCCTTCCATCAGAGCTCGCAGAAAGCTTGTCATTGTGGGTTGTGCCCAGGCCGTCCAGCCAGAGCACACAACCACGCCAAAAGAGGAAATCAGCTGTCACTCGTCGCGTCTCCGGACCCAGAATTGCGATGAGGAGCTTGATGCCTTTTTCTTTTTGGCTCTGGACAACGAGGCCTGACACTGACTAGGCCCGTCGCCCTTGATGGCTCTGTCCATGGTTCGCAGCCGTGGCTGGCGTTACTCAGCGCGGCTCTGCTATCACAACTCCCCCGTCCCGTCCCTCGGCGTATCAACTCCGGCTTGGTCTGCAAATGAACTGACTGGCATGAAGGTAGTTTGTTCGCTTGAGCAAAACTTGCTTGCGCTTGTGATCGTCTCCTTGGCCCACGAGGCAGAGCCCTGACTTCTCATCCTTCCATCTACCTCCACATGCTCCTCCGCAACTCCACCACAATATTGCGACAACGGACTTCACGATAGTTCAATTTTTTCTCTTCCCCTTTCACCGTTATTCCCCCCCATTCATTGGGTTCGCTTCCATGACACATTGACGCCTTGCTCCTCCCACCATCTTCTTAATATGACACATTGTGGCGACGCGTCGCCATCTGGTGGAGATGGCCCCGAGGCCAGACTCTGGAGCTCCCCAAAATAGGAAATCAGAGAACATCTTCTGCGTTCATCTCACCGCTACGCTTGAGAATTGTCGTTCCACGGCCCTTGGAAGCATCGTCAAGTCCGTCCAGACCGAGATGGCATGCCCACAACATGTTGCGATATCGCGAGTCTGGTCCACGCCATGACCAAGTCGAGCTGGATGAGAAAGAGTATAAAGAGCTGGAATGGTGGCTCTCGATTATCACGATGATATCAGCAACGGATCAGTGAAGCTTAAGCATCTCGGTTCCTCAACGTCGACTCACAATAAGGACTCTCCGAAACGCTATTCTCCTCCTTCGCAAACTCGTCAGTTACTTGCGCAATTACATATTTGTCTTGTAATATTTAATATCCCTGGGCGCAGTACATCATCCGCTGCTCCGGCTCTTCTTTTCTAAGCCTGTCCCTGACAGCCTAGTTTGCCAGCCTCAGGGTTTTACGGCCATTCTAACACAGCAGCCCACCTGGAGATATGGTACCCGACAACAGCTCGAAAGAGGCAGACACTCGGATCACCATCGAGGAGATCCCAGAAGAGTTCGACTTTGAGAAGTTGGGACGACAGCGGCCTGAAATATTCAAGTCAACATGGACTGAGGTGGCATTTGTCGCGTCCATGGTGACATCTCTTGCGGCTACGGTATGCTTCTCATCATCTATATGCAAACCTTGGCTAACAGTTTGAAGGAATTCTTTGTCGGAGGCTTTCAGATTCTTATTCCCGGAATCTCTGATGCCTTGAACATTCCCCAGGACTCTCAGACATGGCTCTCCAGCGTCATCACCCTGGTGGCCGGCTCGTTCCTGTTCCCCTGCGCCAGGCTGGTCGACATGTTTGGAGGCTATCTGCTCTTCCACGTGGGTATTATTTGGGTTGTCGTCTGGTCTGTCATTACAGGCTTTAGCAAGACATTCTTCATGCTTGTCTTCTGCCGCGCAATGCAGGGTCTCGGGGCCGCAGCCTTTCTGCCCGCCGGCGTCTCCTTGATCGGACGCACCTATCGCCCAGGTCCCCGGAAGAACCTCGTGTTCAGCCTGTATGGTGCCATGGTCCCGGTCATGTTCTTCCTTGGGACCATGTGTGGAGGCATGGTTCAGCAATACCTCACCTGGGGCTGGTACTTTTGGCTGATTACCATGATCTTGACTCCCGCCGTTTGCATCTCACTTTGGGCATCGCCCCGTGACTATGCTGAGGCTAGGAAGGGAGGAAACACCATGGACTGGTGGGGCATCGGCACTATGGTTCCTGGTCTTCTTCTGGTCATCTACGCTATCACGGATAGCCGTCGCTATGGCTGGACCGCGCCACACATCATCGCAACTCTCGTTGTTGGTTGCACATTTCTTATTGCAGCCATCTTTGTGGAGGGTTGGGTGGCTTCTGCGCCGCTGGTCCCACCAGAGATCTTCCAGGTCAAGGGTATGAAGAAGATGCTGGGCATCCTGTCCTTGAAGTTTGGTGTTTACTCGGTGTTTCTCTTCTATGCCAACTTTTAGTAAGACCCCCTCCACCATACTATGATGCCTTGACTAACAAACTCAGTATCAAGTCTGTTCTCGGAAAAGATCCCATGACTGCCTCGGTGTGGTTTGCTCCTTGGGCTGCTGGTGGCATGATCTTGTCTATCTCCAGTGGTCTCCTCCTCCACATCCTCTCAGGCCAAATCATCCTCATCCTTTGTGGAGTGGCTAAGGTCATCGCCATCTTGCTTTTCGCCCTCATGCCCAACAGCCCCAGTTACTGGGCTTGGGTATTCCCAGCCCTCATGGCTGAGGGAGCATGCATCTCGGTTCTTTCAGCAATCGGCAACGTCTTCATGACCTCGACCCTACCACGCCATCTTCTTGGCTTGGCAGGCGCCTTGATCTTTGTTGCTTCATATCTTGCCAGCGCGTTCCTCCTCGCCATCATCGCCGTGGTGGTTGGTGTGTTTGAATCAAAGGGCTGGGATCTGAAGGCCCAACACAAGGGCGTCTTTTGGATTGCTTTCGGCCTTGCATGCCTGGCTCTCATCCTGGACTTTTTCATCAAGCTCCCCAAGGCCGGCTGCGAGGATATGGAAAAACCCGCATCCAAGAAGGCCGATTTGGAGTCTGATCTCTCCGAGACTGAGGGCCCTTCCGTTTTCGCCACACCCGCGGATCAGTTGAGCATTAATGAGGAGTCCGTCAACGAGCGAGAAGAAGAGGACCGAAAGGGTACCAATGCTTTGGAGAAGAAGGACGCAGAGGTGGAGGTAAAAGTTGTTCGTATTTACGATGTTCTAAAGGATTTTGTTTAGGAAAAGCAATGGTTTGTTCATGGGTCAAAAGTTTGGTTGCTTATATAGGATCTGTTTTGGGGGCATTGCAAGGTTATGTATGATTCATGAAAGCAGGGCAAAGACGGGATTTCAAAAGTTATAGATAGACTCATTTGGACTGATGTTTAGAGGCGGATATAATAGTTGGAACTCATGGGTATTCCGATGTGGGAAAAGACTAGAGTCTTGGAGTAGATAGCATCGATGATTAATAAAGGGGTTAATGGCAATTATTCAGAACGTTTCAAACACATTGTACTCTCACTCATAGAAGATAAGCCTAAGATATGAGCACTACTTCCAAGCAGAGAGGTTGCGTTGAGAGCCAATTTCATATCATGGCTCTGGTCCATCTGAACGTTGTGTGAAAAGGGGTTCGTCCCTTACCCCACCCATGTGCGGGATTTATGAACACCAACGTCGAACCGCCATTCAACAAGCGAGGAATCACCTCTAAAGCCCCGTTGGCTCAGTGGTAAAGCGTATCACTAGTAATGATAAGATCACTGGTTCGATTCCAGTACGGGGCAGGCGATTCAAGTTGTTTCTTTTTGCGTGATGTTCTTTTTGATGTTGGAATACCCTCGTTGTCGAGAGCGCCGATAACGGTGTGATAGGCAGACTGTCTTTTTTTTGGGATAGTTAGACGTAGCCTTACTCAAGTATTCCCTGGACTGAAGTGGTAGAACTTCCCAGAGACGATGTTAGTTTGGTGGCCAGGGGCTCCGAGGTAGCTTGCACTTGTGCCCAAGTGTGCTCAAATGTAACAAATCAATTCACTAAACGGATGAACATGACAAACTGTAATACAGTCAACTAAACGAGTGAGTCCCCCCAAACCCAAGTTTACCAAGATAAGCCTCCAGCCTCGTCAGCCACTGCGCCTCTCCCAAGAACAAAGCTCTTTAAAGTCCATCTCTTGCGCACTTCCGCACTTGATGCCGCCTCCCTACTTTTTGCCCCGACCATGTGCGCCACTCTTCTTCTGCCTCTTTGGCATTTTCGGCATGTCATGCTGACCACCTCGTTTTGGCCGGCCTCGCTTTGCAGCTTTCGTCTGCGCAAAGCTCGGTACACCACCTTGCGGTTCTGCCGCAGTGTCGGGCGTCTGTTGCTCTCCCCTTTCTGCAGTGCTAGGGCCGCCGTGGTGCGGTTTGGAGGCAGCTCCGCCTGTTTCCCCTCCGGCCAACTGCACACCCTTTGTGATGACACCTTTCGGGGCAGGTGATTCTTTGTCTGTACCAGCAGGATCCGATGATTCCTGCGAAGAGGGAACAGAGTGTCGAGGGTTATACCTCGGCCGTTTCGGAGGCTGTTCGTCAAGGCCATCGCTCTGGCTTCGGCCGAGTTTCGCTTTCTCGCCGCCCTCGAATGCCTCGCCATGTCTCTCAGGGGGTTGGGTTTGCGCCTGGGAGCCAAGAGCTGCGGAAAAAGAGGATTGGGTGCCGCGGTCCCCCCCCTGAAGCGAGCTGGTGCCTCCAAAGGAAAACCGAGGAGCCTGTTCCAGGTTGCGTTTGCCGTGAGTGATGGTGGACTGGTGACTTGGCGCTTCCGTCGTCCTTGCGCTGGGTCGCGTCTCGAAAGCGGAGGCTTCGGCGCCTCCAAGAGCTCGAGAGGGTGTGCCATCGGTGCGGCTTTGAGTGGCTTCAGCAGCTGAGGCTGGCCCAAACAAGCCAGCATATCGTTCTGGGCTTGGAACTCCCAACCGGTCATCGGCGAGACTGCTCGGCCGTGCACCCGAGTCACTAGAAGCGGCAGGAACTTCCACTGCCCCATCTATTTCAAGGAGATATTCATGAGCCCAAATACTCCCCGGTAGCTCGTTCCACTCGGGTTTCCAGATGCCACCCTCGATCCAGATGTTCTTGACAGTTTCGTAGGCCATGGCATCGAGATCGACGTCGGCACCGCGTGCCTGGTGTTCCACCTCATCCTTTATCCACTCACGCTCCTTGACTATCTGATACAAGAATTGGTGGTAGGGACGAGAGGCTTCAGAGTTGCGAGGCGTGGGATTCGGAACACTGTACTGGGGGTACGGTCCCAGCCGTTCTTGCATAATCTCGATGGGCCGCTGACGATAGTCTCCAGACTTTGGCGGATTGTAATAATAGCCATACCAGGGAAATGTAGGATAAGGTTCCGGCCCCAACCTTGGTACAGAGTCTGGCTCTGGGCCGGCAACCTCATGCCCCCAATAACAGCCTGGCTTCGACTTGGACGCTTCCGGTTTGCGGAGACGAGGGTACATAAGTTCAGATCTCGCCCTGTTCTCTCTTTCATTGACCCAGGCTTGATCCCATGCTTCCCTCCAGATGCCCTGTTCTATCCAACGGCATCGGACGTTGTTATAGGCGTTGTCCCAGTAATCTAAAGAGTCATCCCATGGCAGTGTCTGTGTTCGACCTTCCCACATACCAATTCTCTGATGCTCGAGCCGCTCGTACTCGCGTGTGGCTTGACTGCGGAACTGATTGTGTGGCGTTGAGTTGTACTTCCGCAGCTTTTGTCGATAGACTTCGTAATCGGCCGGCAGGGCGCGGATTGGGTGCCGCGTGGTTTCAGCTGGCTCTGGCTGTTGAGGACTGATTTGTTGCTGTTGAAGCGCTTCAATGCCCTGTGACAGGGTGGGCCGCTGAGTTTTGCTGAAAAATAATGACATGGTCACAAGGTTGATGATGTTGATGAGACATGTCAGATGGGAGGAAATGGAGTTGGTCAGAGGTCAGGTAATGTATAGCAGGGGCAAGACAAAGAAGATATTTGCCAAGACGCTGTTCGCCTGCGTAGCTGGGAAAGGGGGAGGATGAAAGGGGGCTTAGAGGGGGGAGGCTCAAACGCGCCACTAGAAAGATCAAAGAAATCTTTCAAACACGCAATATGGCCAGAGGCTTCTAGCCTCAACAAGCACTCAAGTTGAAAAGCTAGGTCCGTATGGCAGTCTGTCAAAAGTTAACCTTTCCGCCACCACTGTCTTTTTCGTCAAACTTGTGTGTTCTTGTCGTTGATACACAGTCCGCACTCTCATGGGAAGCATCGTCCTTCACCATGCCTCGCGACGGCCCTCACCCCCACGCTTTGTTTTCGCTTGTACCTCTGAATTACCGGGCCCAGGGCATTCTCACCTACCGTGAAATGGCCGTTTCGTCTCGTCTTTCCCTCACAAGGACAACCCGACTGTCAAGCTTCAGGGGCTAGACATCTGTTTTCATATCGGATCAACGTCACGCTACACTCTTGCCACTCTCGGTCGCGAAGGCGATATCAAACTCGATGCTCCTGGTATCTCGCGCTACCATTGCTCTTTCGAGCTTCACGAACACAACAGTGAGGAGGTAATGCTCCAAGACCGATCGCTGAACAACTCGACCAAGCTCTTTGGGCCGATAATGATGCCCTTCGAGCCAGGGCGCCCTCACCGTCGAGTCGTTGTCGACCAGAATATCAATATGTATTTTGGTATTGGTGGAGTGGCTTGCGATCTGTATCAATTCCAAATTTATTGGCATCCCTATGATAAGCGCATGGTCAGCCAGTGTGCCTACAACCGAGTAGACAATCCCCACCATGCTCGCACCGTCGCGAACGAGCCGCCGACTACCGTGTCATCTTTCCCACTCACCCGAATTCATGCCACTGGCAGTCGGGAGAGGATTAGATACTCGATACGAGTGAGGCTCGGAAGTGGAGCATATGGCGAGGTTTGGAAGGTCACCAACATCGATACTGGCGAGCAGCTGGCTGTCAAACGGGTGGCGCGGCCTGATATTCGGTCTCCTGAGTACCTCGTACTGAAGCGAGAAGTCGAGATGTTGTCTCGCATTTCCCATGTAAGAAAGCCCAAGCGAGATCAGACTTATGAAGCGTCAGCTAACGGCACCAGAGGAACATCGTAGAATACAGAGCGGCCCAATTTGCAGACGACGAGCATCTCGAAATTTTCATGGAACTCAAATCCGGAAGTGTCCAATACCTGATCCAATGGCATCAACTCTTTACAAAAAAACCAGCTCCCGCCGCTTCACTCCTTTTCCAGATGCTTCAGGCGCTTGACTACCTCGCCAACGAAGATATCATTCACCGGGACGTCAAACCCGAGAACATTCTCTATACACCATTATCAGATGGACAATTTCTATACCAGCTTGCAGATTTTGGCGTCGCAAACATGGCGCCCGTCGCTCAGACGCGTGCTGGAACCGACATGTACATGGCGCCCGAACTATGGCAGAGCCCAAATCGGCCCCAGACGACCAAGATGGACATCTGGTCCCTCTTTGTTACCATCGCATATGCCATAGATGCAGCCGGCTTTCGGGGGAAGCCACAAAAAACTCCTGAGCAAAGAATCAAGGCAGCCTGGGAGGCGGCCAACGGGGAGTGGCTTCGAAACTTACGAGACATGGCAATTGAGGACCCCAACTATCAATCGACAGCAGGAGACATGCTGGACAAGCTTTTCGATGGAAAGGGTCGTACAACTTCCCGCAACCGAGCCCTGTGAGAGGCAGGCCCGGGGTTGTAGAAGCAGCGAGATTGAACGGGATATAGCTGCGGTAGACGGGGAACAGTTCGAGAGAGGCTGAGGCAGCGGCGCCTTTTCAGAGAGCAGCGGCCTACCGAGGTCATCTTATTGCAGCGCTTGCTTCTCAACTGGAAATGCCGACCCTGGCGTACAGGCGCAGCCGCCCTTCTCCCACCTTGAATCGGCGTCGCTGTTTACTTAGGGACCGTGTTGGACTGGGATTTGCTTAATGGAATTGTTTCTGGGGAGGGGATAATGGGCAGATTGTACTTCGAGTGGTGTTGTAGGAGCGAAAATTTTTGACAATTGGCTTGACAAATCGTCTGTGGTGATGCTTGTTAACGTGTTGGTGAATGGTGCCAAACCACTCAACAACATGGTAAATAATAGCATCAGACAAAATGAAAATATTGCTAGATGAAGAAAAGCTAAGCAAGCTTGGTGGGTATAAATATCGCCCCTCTTCCCCTTCCCGTTGCCCTCTTACTCTGAGACTATCGCCATGAGTCGCAACCAGTGAAATAGATTACTTTACTTCTCCCTTTTCATTCTATCTCTATAGCATCCTATTAGTATTCTCCAAGCCATGGACGTCAAAGGCCAGCCAGGAGATCCTGTATATACACCATGGGAACTGGAAAGACAAGCCTCTCTGCGCCAATGCAACCAGGCAACCTGGGCCCTTGCAACGAGTCTCAACCCTGTTCATCCTCCGGGCCCCTTTGATGCATTGTCGAGCATCCTCTCAGCCCAGTTATGAGGACCATGGTACTCGGATACACACTTGCACACAACCCCCTTCCGGCTATAGACGAACACTCAGACCTCTCTCTTTGGAGATGTTCGAGAACTAATCGCCACCGAAACAAACCCGTCTTCGTTCTTTTGAACTGCGATGCAGTCCATGCTACCTCTACTTTCATCATCTGTAACCATATATAAAATGAGCCTGCCTTCGCTGGGGAAGGTCATGCAGCCAAGAAAGCTTGCCAACCCACTACCCCCCTTGGAGGCAACCCGCAGACTGTCTACGGGTAGGCATGAACGGGAGCATGATAAATCTGCATGAATGAGTTCCAGTTCAACAGAAGGGCTCTAAACGGCCCAAGTTTACCCAACCCTTTCTTACTCTTAAGGGTCAGTGGCGCCAGGCACTGGGCAACCCAGGTATACTATATGAACTTTCTTGAGAACTGGGAACGCCTTCAGAGCTCCCGCCAACTGTTAGCCACAGCATATTGTGTCGTGCCAAACCCATTGGGCCCAAATGGATCTCTATGGGTGACCGTTCTGTCTGCACTACTACCTACGCTGAACGACTGGCTCAAACTATATATAACATCTGGATCCTTCGCTTGGCACCAAAAACCTTCCAGTGCCTTGGTCAACCTTCCCTTAACTCGGAAAGCCAACTTCATCCTTCCAGAGACACAGCCAGGCTCATAGTTCCTCGGGGCCACGAACCCGAGCCGGCCTGCTTTGCGCAATGGCCGTCGGCATCAGCTGAACCTCGCTTCAGAATGAGCGACAGCTCAAGTCACAGCTGTCTCCTTGGCCTTGTGGAAACTGATGAAATTGGGTTTGCCGGGCACGGAATACACAATTCTCTGCTATCTGCGTATATACTTCCCTGTCCCGACAAAGGTTCTCTCTCTCTTTTTTTTTTTTTTTGGATCCCGCCAAAATGAACTTTTCCTCTGTCAGGTGTGCCCGTTAGCCTGCTCTTCGTAAGAATTTCCTTGTGTAGCGTGTCCCTGGCAGCTTGTGCTCTCAACTGCGCAATCTGCCAAAGAGAAGATAGAATCCTCACTATCAGCGACCCACGACGGGCTCTGGTGTCTTCTGTGCGGCCTCAAGAACATGGATATACCACCTCCAACTTCGGACCGAATGGCGAGACGCCGTGAAGCCTGCTCAAGCGTCGCTGACTCGCACCAATAGATATGCCAATGGCCCAGGCTGAGAAAGCCTTCTGGTGTTTCACCCTAGCTTTCATGGCAGGACTGTTCCAGAAACCACCTAGCCAAACACAGCGATGCTATAGGGGTTGCAGACCCTTTACAAGGCGCCTCAACAAATGTTCAAGAGCTATAGATCGAGGACCGACTCAGAACAGCTGGGTCTTTCATTTTATATACACATATTGCCAAGATTGAATCACACGCCGTGAAGGAACAAGCCATGTTGCCTCATGCTGCTCGTTATCTATCCTCATTGCCACCGAGACAGCAACAGCTCTTTCACCCCAGAGCTCCGCGCATTCAACTCCCGCCAGTAATCGCAGTCGGTATATGTGAAGAATAAATTTCTTCAGTTTCGCACTATATGGTAGTGCGCAATGCGGACCAAGCGATAAGAGTTCATCATGCTTGGGTGTGAGGCGATCGTGAAGACCTTCACATCAGTATCCTAGACTTCGCACGCTCTCGATGTGTTGTCCCCAGATATATTCAACCAGTGGGGTCCCGGGCTGAGCCAGCCTTTCTATGTTATCTCTTTCGAAAGGGTAGCATGTTGGGAGAAGGAATGCCATGATAACTGCTCCTCCCAACAAAGCATTTGCACCTACACTATCACCAACATGGCCTGTTTCAAAAACCATAGCAGTAAGCTTTACTGTACAAACAAGGGCGGCAATACAGAGCTCCTCAGTCCTTGTCTCGCTGATTTGTTGCCCCGTTTCAGGGGTAACAGAGCCGAATTGTCACTCTTCTCACCCAACCTATAGTTTATTTGGCCCAGTCGCGAAGGTTTATACTCAGAATTCTCATGCACAGAGCGCATTGCTCATGTAAAAGAGCAGCGAGGAAGGGTTTGTTGTCGTCATCTATGATCCTCAACCTGAAGCTGATGACACTACACGTACATGAACCCACCTATCTCCAAAGGGACTGCAAAAGGGCCTCTTCTATTATCTGAGGAGCCATGCTAGTTAGGATTGGTGTCAGGGGTCAGGGGCCCTCATTGCCTAGGAACCTACTCCCACTACGATGTAGCCAGTATCGCCCTGCCATCACTGTCCTTCTACTGCAGAAATGGCTTCATCAGTCGGCCATTTCAGAAAGTTAAAACAGTGCTTAGGCACACAGTTGCGCATCGCACTTATGAGAGACCACAAATTGGCAAGATCAGTCGGTGGCGTGGGGGGCTGAGATCTTTAGTCCTAGCTGACTGACGCTGGCTGGTGGCGTGTCTGATCTCAAATACAATCACCAATTTTCGCCCATGTCGAGCGCTAGCAAGGCTCAAGGCATACTCGCGTTACATTTCAGTTCTTTTACTTCACTTGACTCCTCGTTTGCGCTGATTAAGAGCACCAAAATGCTATATATAAAGTGTGCAATCATTATAGTCCTTGAAATTCCCATCCACACCATTGGGGAGGGGAGCTGGGGCCGAACTAGTTTCCATGACACACTCTGACCTATAGTGCGCAACAGACGGTAATTGTTGACCAGAGTCGAGGGATTGTCGAAAACAACAAGACTCCGGAAAGCCAGAGTAATTTCAGTTACACCGGGTTAAGCTACCGGGAAGGGCCTGCTGCCTACACAACGAGGGAGGGGAAGAGTAGAACTGATGGGAGCTTGGAGCGACAAGATCAAAACCAAAAGGTAACATGTGATCAGAAGATCCAGGGAAAGCCGATATCTCGTCGATGGTCGATAGGCTTGCTGAGGCCCTGGGGGTTGGATACATCGCAAACAATGATCACTCACCCTGCAATTCGAGACAAGTGACATTTCACATTTCACATTTCACATCTATGACGGAAGTCACCGATATAAAAGGGGATTGTCAATGGTGACAGAGCAGCAAGTCAAAATAAGCGACGCAAGTACAATGTATGGATAAAAGGTTGAAATAAAGTAGTTTTGACCTATGACAGTACTCGTTAGCAATATAACTAGACCCTCACCATAGAATCCAAGGCCAGTATAAGTCCATTTGTCTACGCTCCGGTGTTCCCGATCTTAAGAACGCCGACAAGGAGCGCCCAACCACCCTGCAGCCCAACGTCATACCGCACCAACCTTAAGCTAGATAAGGTCGCACGTGCCGAGCCGTTCCAATGCAACACAAAAAGGGTAACCAAGCCTCAACACCACCACAAAGTATCACCAACCAATGACACAGAAGAGCAAAAAGAGCGCGATCAGATAGGTCTGATCGCTTAAAGATTGTGATGCCCCGTACTGGAATCGAACCAGTGATCTTATCATGTCGTTGAATTACTAGTGATACGCTTTACCACTGAGCCAACGGGGCTTGGGGATGGGCTGATGAAATAATGATTAAGAGGCCGCGTCGTGCACCAAGGTGGATACTCGCTCTTGGCCATGGCGCTACATACCCTAGCGTGCTCTTCCATAGAGAAAACACGAAGGAGCTATGGACAGAAGTGCGGCCTGGTCACTGGGTTGACTGTGAAAATAATAGAATCTCGAGAAGATAAATGCCCGAGTCGATCTCTCAACTATGGCCTAGGCTTTCATCATGACTACCTGACCAGATATTCTTAACCATCAGATGCTTGCTCTTGCTCGATGGGTTCTTGAATGGTAACATGCCCAACAAGTACAAACCAACTATGCGTCTGAACAGCTCTTGCATATACATCTAACCTATTTTCTGGACGGGATGCTCTGCCTCTCTAGCAAATCGATGGAGGCATAGAAAACAACGGCGCGTAAAGAAGCACACTCAAGCGTAAACACGCCAAGCCATGAGAGAAATAAGCTTCAAGGGCTCATAGCCAACAAAACGGGATATCCTTCAACTAAATCATTCTAACGGTAGGCATCGCTCACATAACTTATCCCCGAACATCACGCTCATGCACCATAACTCAGAAATGCTTCACATCATCAGCCACTTTAGGTGACTCTCCCGTAACGTGCTCTTCGTCGTAGTTCTGGCTTCCAGTGTCATAGCCAACTCGCAGGTCGTCAATCTCGTCGCCAACCTCCATCCAGCGGCTGCTCGTCGCGGGGATCGGGAAAATCTTGCACAAGCTCCAGTACACGCTGAGCGAGATCAGGAAGCCGCAGAAGTAGTTGACGTTGTAGATATAGGTAGCTCCCTTCGGCACGGTCTGGCCGACGGCACCGGCGAAACCGACAACATTGATCAGAATACCAGCAATGTAGGCGGCATATCCGCGCCAATGAATGCCGAGTGTGTAGTAGTAAGGTCCCTCCTTGCGACCATCGTAGAGTTCCTTGAGCTCGAGATATCCCTTCCGCACGAGGTAGTAGTCGGACACCATGACTCCAGCGATGGAGCTAAGGAACACACTGTAGGCGGAAAGATAAGTGGTAAACTGATTGCTGTCCTTTAGTAGCTGCCAAGGGCAGATGGCGAGACCAATGACTGCACAGATGTATCCTCCGCGGCGGATGTCGATCCATCGAGGAAGCAGAGCCGTCATGTCGGTACCAGCAGAGACAGAGTTGGCGGCGATGTTGGTACCAAGCTGCGCAAGGGTGAAGGCCATGGCGATGACAAAGACTCCAAAACGCTCAGCGGAGCTACCGTCGTCGATGAACTTGTCAAGCAGGTCAAGGGGATCCCAGATAGGCTCCTTGTACATGACGGAAGATGCCGATGAGACGATGATGCCGATGAAGGAAGTGAGGGCGAAGCCGATCGGGATGGTGATCATCTGGGACCAGAGCGCATCTCTAGGCTTGCTGGCGAAACGAGAAAAGTCGCTACCGTTGACGATGAGGGTCGCAAAGTTGGCGATAGAGGACATGATGCCTTTAACAATCTGCCATGCCAACTCGCTACCGTGAACCTTGTTGGATGTCTTCACAATGGGACCAATGCCACCAGCTTTAGAAATGGTCCAAGCAAGGAAAGCGATTCCAGCAACAGGGACCACGTATGCCTTTACGGTGAAAAGATGGCGGATCTTGTGAACGGGGAACCAGATTGCTGGAAGCGAGCCGACCCAGAAGAGGAAGAAGGAAACGAAATTGGCCGTCGTGGTTCCCGAGTCTTCACTAAAGGTGTTGGGGATGTCTGCCCAAGACTTCCAGATGGAGCGGATCATGAGATAGACACAGTTGCCTCCGATGTAGCTTTGGACTCCGTACCAAACGCACGCTATTGGTGATGTTAGTGACGAATGGCGAAACAGAAACAAGATTGAGCATACCCATAGCGGCACGGTTCAGGACAGGCCACAAACTTCCCCAGATACCAAAAGCAGCTCTGTTGGCAACTGGGAAACCAATGTGGTACATGGCACCGATACGAGCATTCATGGCGACGAACAAGCCAGTGATGCTATAGCCAATCCAGACACACAACCATGCCTGCCACCACGAGAGGCCAGCAACAATCATGGACGAAGAGATCATCCAAGTGTTGATGTTGAAGGAATCGGCGATCCAGAAGCCGACAAAGTTCCAGGCGCCCCATTGACGGCGTTCCTTCTCGACCGGTTTCAGATCGTGGTTGGTGAGCTGCGTAAAAGTTCAGCACAGCTCGGTCTTGTCAATTGAGCCTATTTACGTCCCATCTAGGAACGCAAAAGTTTGAAATGTCTTCATACCATAAGCTGGGTGCTCGTCAAGCCGGGTTCCGACTCGACGGCGAGCTTGTCAGCCAAGGCTTTGAACCGAGAGCCATTCGCCATGGCAGCAAAACAAGTTGTAGGAATGAAGCAGAAAAGGCGAGACTGGAAGCAATCTAGGGGATAGTACAGACGAAACTGCAGCAAAAGAGTTCTAGAAGAAGCTTAAAACCATAAGAAGAAGGGTCTGCCTTGGAGGAGGGGTGATGACGTGCAGGTGACACAAGAGATGAGTAGATCGGGATGCGATCCAGTGTCACCAAAAAGAGAAGCGTGTAAGGGCTTGCTTGTCAAGGAACAAGGGTAACCAGCTGGAGGTTCTCCACTGTCTCAGTGTCTTGGAGGTCTGACTGTGGAGGGCGCTGGCCGGTATTTATGGCTTGATGGTCGAGTGCTGCGGAGCAAGGGGAGACAAGACGGGACTCCATTAGATGGAGAAGGTTATCAGACACCGCTATCAGTCTGGCCATCCATCCCCAGACCAGACCTGGCCGTTGCAGATAGCTACCCGATGAACCGCGCGCTGGGACCATCGCCGCCGGCCACTGGGTGTGGATTGTCGAACGGAGGATGGGCGATCCCTCCGCATGGGAGGTGCACCTATAGCGTTTTGGATAAGTGGTCGTCAGCTCTTGAAGAGCAGTGTGGTTTTTGAGCCATGATGGCCATGAGGGAGCAGACAAACAGCCATTGCTAAGATTCAGTAGAGCAGTCACTGAACAGCACATCCGAATCCGAGCATATTGCCACCGACACTCCAAGTCACTCCAAGAGACATAGTTTGGGACCGTGTAGTAGGTTGAAGAGATTGTAGCCACAACGCGATGTGACCGGGGTCCCAAGTGTCGGGGTGGAGGAACCCCCACCAGGAGATGTCCAGTGAGAGCAGAGAATCGTCATTGAGGCAAGGTTCAGCTCGGGTCGACGGTGTGATATCATGTCTCTTGATGTCTCTTCACTCAAACAGCAAAAGCGCCGAGAACGGGATGAAGTGCTGTGAACCAAAGGGAGATAAATTGGTGCAACAAGCGTGGAAGCGGGTGTTTAGTGGCCGCCTGGATGACCTGCACATGCCCCAGGCCGCTATCAGAGCCGGACAAGCAAGAGCCATGCCGTGAGGGGCGGCTTCCCCGGTATGGCGTAAATGGAGATCTGTCATTGGGCAGATTTGCTTCTTATCGGCGCAACGACACGGCTAAGATGCTGCAGCGTCGCATCTAAATAATCTTAGCCTCCCTGCGAAGAAAGGTATTACTCGATCTCATCGAGTCAACTCATCCATCTTATCCATACTCTTGGAACTTGGAGGTGATGCCAGCATTTATCTGCATATCTATCGCTCGGGGCCTGGAAGTCATTGTATTCCCTCGGATTTGTAAAATCTGGACAATTTCATCCTAGATCTTATTCCGGGCTCTTTCCGAACATGGCCTCATGCCATCCATCTCTCCGGATCTGGACTTTGATAGTGCCTTGACATTCTAGCATTGGAAGCTCTTGGGTGACTTCTGCATGGCTTGACATTCAACAGCCTCCCCAACAAGCCTCCTTAGGCTAATCAAGCCTCTATCGGATACCGAGATCGTTTCGCTGCAGGGTAGTATACATTAAACATATTTTTCTCAACTGAGCCACGTGCCAGCTCGTGAAGCAGAATTTTACTTCAAAATTTGATGCGAGCCCCATCAATACGTTACTTATCGTACCAGGCAAAGCAACCATGGCATCAGTGGTGCGTCTCGTCTTGCCGGCTTCCTGCCCACCTCGCTCAATTGGGGACCGTCGACCAACCTCATACGACATGGCGCCCTCGCAATCGGAAGACTGGCATCCCTGGCGGAGAGGAGAAGACCCTTGTAAAAGATCTGAGGGGGACCAGTCTCGAATCCTTGGAAGCAATGGATGAGGGGACTTGAGATGTAATGGCAAAATCAACCGGGAACGCTCAGAGAAAAACACTTGACCCTTCATCAACAGACGGGTAGGTCATCCACGTATTCAAGTGCTACTATGCACACTAATGACTATGGAGCAGACTGCTCACTTGTCGATGCATGCCCCATCCTGGTCGACCCCAAATGAATGCGATGCGCGCGACCTTGCACCCTGAATCTGAACCAACAGTCAGTCCCTGGTCGTCGAACTTGGAGCGTTGTCTCTCAGACGGAAAAGCCACAGCCCGAAGCCAGCTCGGCAAGTCGGCATTGAGTTGGAATCTGTGTGCGCTTCGGTTGCCAACTGCCGATGCGACGCTCCCTTTGCATGCCACTGCTTGGACTGTCCAAAGTCCGGTGTCGCAGACAGATGGTTGTGAATCACAGGTTTGTCAAGTTATTATGATGTGATTCTTTAAATGATACATCTGAACTGCGCAGCATCCAGTGTCTTGCTGCTTGTCGACAAGCCTGATTCGGTGCCAAGCTCGTGCGTGACACGGACACTCACCTTACCCATGCCACCAAACGAAACCATTGCCATGGTTCATTTAGAATGTGCTCTTCCAATCGACTAGTGTCGTCGTTTGAGGCCCGACTAGTGAGAGGCCAAGGAGGTGGTTCACCGTGGAAACAGAAAAGGGTCCATGGAAAAAAGAAAAAACACGTGAAGGCGCAGCTGCCCCGCGATTCAAACGGAACGGAAGCAACTGCTGGGCAGCAACTAAGCAACCAAAGCGCGCCTGCCCATTCACAAAAAGCCCACTTTTTGTTTCTCCCCCCACCATCACCATCAATCTATCCCGCCTCTCTCCCCGCCTACCTTCAGCTTCCTCCATCCCCTCGATATCTTGTCTCCTTCTGTTGCCGCTGTGTTGAGCATCTGCCGCAATCATGGAGGACCAGCTGGTTCAGCTCCTTTCCAACACCCAGCTGTCTGAGCAGGGCCCCAGGCAGCAGGCCGAGATCGAGCTCAAGCGCGCCCGCACCAATCCCGCCTTTCCCCTGTCCCTCGCCAACATTGCCTCCCACACCTCGATCGATACAAGCATTCGCCAATCTGCCCTTAGTAATTTGCGGATTTTCATCGAGAAGAACTGGAGCGACGACGAGGCTGATGACGAGCCTGCAATCCCTATCGCTGATGAGGTCCGGGGCCAGTTGAAGCAGGTCCTGCTTGACCTTTGCTTGAGTCCTGAGGGTGACCGCAAAGTTAAGCTCGCTGCGAGGTTTGTGCCTTTGCTCGGTTCTCTCTACACCCTCTCAGAGTACTGACTAGACTCGCTCTTGCAGTTACGCTGCAGGCAAGATTGCCGTGCACGACTTCCCCGAACAGTGGCCCAACCTCCTTCCCACTATCCTCGCTGTCATCCCTACGGGTACCGATGCCCAGCTCCACGGTGCATTGAGAGTCCTCAGTGACCTCATCGACGAGAGCCTCAGCGAAGACCAGTTTTTCTCAATGGCTCGTGACATCACCAAGGTCCTGACTCAGGTCGCTCTCGACGAAAACCGAAAGCCCATGCTTCGAGCCCTTGCTATTTCGACTTTCCGAGGATGCTTCGACCTTATGAACATGATCAAGGAGGACCACGCCAAGGAGGTCAAGGCATTTGCTGACGAGCTTTTGACCGAGTGGAACCCCTTTTTCATTACCGTTCTCGCAAGCCGCCTGCCAGAGGCCGACCTGACCCAGGCCTCTCAACCCGATAGCTGGAACAGCATCATTGCACTCAAGCTTCAAGTTGTCAAGACCCTGCTGAGAATCCGACGCGTTTTCCCCAACCTCCTCCTTCCTCAGTGCACCACCTTCTTCCGTGCTGTTTGGGAGGAGCTTACTCTGATGCAAGGACCCCACGAGCAGCTTTATATCAACCAGGATGCACAGGGACGACTGGAGGACTCGGATAGTCTCCCCTACACTCTGGACTTCCTCGTATTGGAGGAGCTGGATTTCTTGAACCAGTGCTTCAGGGCTCCTCCCGTCCAGGCTGAGCTTGACGGCCAGCTCCAAGGCCACGCTTCGGCCCACGAGGTGCCTTGGATGATGGAGATTATGAAGATGCTGGTTGGTTACTCGCGTGTTACTCGGGAAGAGGAGGATCTGTGGGATATTGACTGCTCCCTGTATCTTGCCGAGGAGACATCTGTCACTGCCAACTACACTGCACGAACTGCTGCTGGCGATCTCCTTATCAAGATGGGCGAGTGGTTTGACCAGAAGACGATCGATGGCCTATTCGGCTACACCAAGACCCTCTTTACCGGCGAAGGCTCATGGCGCAGTCAGGAGGCGGCCCTCTATCTGTTTGTCATGTTGGCCAGCGACTTCCATGACATGCAGAAGCCTATTTCTAACCAGGTCGCTCATGCGTACCTGGAGCTGGTAAACTATGCCATCAACAGACCTCAGGAACCTCTTCTCGGTGCCAGAGGATATTTGGTCGCCGGCGTCCTCTGCAAGTTTTTTGAAACCCCCGTGGAGCTCTTGGACCGCATCATCACTTGCATCACCCGCGAGGAGTCCGAGGTCGTTCAGGTCGCCTGTGTCAAGGCTGCTGAAGGTTTGACCAGAGCTGGACGCGTCACTCCCGACAGACAGGTTCCCATTATCAACTCTATCCAGACCTACATGAACAACAAAGACCCTAGCGATATGGAGGATGCAGATGAGCTTTTGTACACACTCGCCGAGGCTCTTCGCGCCGCTATCAAGATCGACACGCGCATCGCACTCTCCAACGATGTGCAGTCCGTTGACCTCCTTTTCAGACTCGCTCAGTTGGGAGCTAGCAACTTCCAGGTTACCATGATTGTCTCTGAGGCGTTTGAGGAGATCGTTGGTACCCTTTCCAACCCCGAGTCCTACGCAGCCCTGTGCAGCAAGATCTTGCCTACCCTTACCGGGGCCTTTGATGTTGCTAACCTTACAGAGGACAACCCTCTTGTTACGGTAAGATATTGCCCCCTCACCGTGGTCCATTAAGACTAATCCCATGTAGGTCGCTGTTGAGCTGCTGGCTGTCTTGGTTGAGCATGGGTCTGAGCCCCTCCCCCCTGGCTTCGTCGCTGCCACGTTCCCCAAGCTGAACCGCCTTCTGATGGAGTCTACGGAAGGCGAGGTTCTTCGACCTGGTTGTGAGACCGTCAAGTGGATCCTGCAGCACGATCATCAGCAGGTGTTCAACTGGCAGGATGGCAATGGCCGTTCTGGCCTCGAAGTCTGCCTGCACATCGTTGACCGACTACTTGGTTCTTCGATTGAGGATAACTCTGCATCCGAGGTTGGTGGCTTGGCTGCTGAGTTGGTCGAGAAGGCTGGTCAAGAGCGCCTGGGACCATTCCTGCCTCAGCTCCTTCAGGCTGTTGCCAACCGACTTGCTACGGCTGAAGCTGCAGCATTCATCCAGTCTCTTATCCTTGTTTTCGCCCGCCTGACCCTCTCCGGCGCCAGCGACGTTGTTGACTTCCTGAGCCAGATCCAAATTAATGGTGAGAGTGGTCTGCAGGTTGTTCTCGCCAAGTGGCTGGAGAACTCGGTCAACTTCGCCGGCTACGATGAGATTCGACAAAAGTATGTTTCGCTCGACTGAATCGCCGGCTTTTGCTGACCGCTTTAGTGTGATTGCCCTGTCAAAGCTCTACTCCCTCAACGATGCCCGTCTGGCACAGACCAATGTAAAGGGCGACTTGATCGTCAATGCCAACGACGGTCACATCAAGACGCGCTCGCGCGCTAAACAGAGTATGTACTCATCGACTCGAGACTTTTCCACTACCTCCATTCTAGACACCCTCTACCTCCAATACATGCAAGCTCAAGACGCTAATCAACCGACACCGTCAGCAGACCCTGACCAGTACACGATTGTTCCGGCATCGCTCAAGATCATCAAGGTCCTCATTGAGGAGCTTATTTCTGCATCTGGCCAGCGGGCTGCTTCAAATGCGGCGGCGGCGGCCATGGCCGCTGCTAGATATGATGATGAACTGAGCGACGACGAGGGCTGGGAAGATGAGGATGGTACACTCGACCTGAGCCTCGGCACCACCAAAGCCGAACTCATGTCGTTCAGCGAGGTTGGCCAGCGACAGCGAGACGACGAGACCCAGGCTTACCTAGCCGAGTTCTTTCTCCGCTGTGGCCGGGAGAACACTGCCAACTTCCAGGAATGGTACAACATGCTGACGGAGGACGAGAAGACGAAGCTAAACGAGGTGGCGGCAGGGCATTAGGGGGCAACTGCACATGAGGCTCCAAGAAAGCTGCCGATACCGGCTTAGAAGTCTCGGGACATCTCTCGAATGCGTGCGCTGCTGAAGAGCCTGGATGCCTAAGGTGTCTGGCTGATAACCAACCAAAATGGACATGAAAAGAATTATGGTATGAGAACAATACGCCATCTTCGTTACGGAAACGAATAGTAGATAGATGCGTGCAGACAAGGCTGATACATAATCATGTATTTGGCCTGGGTTATGAATGGACGCGAATTGTAGATAGACTTAGAAGAACTTGTGGGCGGCCTATTGATCGAGTTAGGGGCACCTATCGGAGCCCAGAGACATAATTGTGACGAAGTTAACGCCAGTACACGAGGCAGAGGAAGAAACGAAATGAAGTCATGATTAATTGATTGTCATTCTGTTCGTGATCTCGTTAACACAATCGGTGTCGACTAACTATTCTAATCCTACAGACTTCTCCTTGGCTTGAGGCTGATTAGATGATATCTCCTCCGCCAAATCCTCCGCCGAAGCCACTGAAGGGATTATTTCCTCTCCCGCTTCCAGGACCAGGGAATCTGGGGTTGCCTCCGGGACCGGTGGGATCCCATCGCGCACCAGGTGGTGCTTGAGGGTCGTAGCCGCCAGAACCTTCGCCTCCAAGGCCACCAAAGAGCGGATCATCAAAGGTAGGATGCATGCCAGCACCACCGCCTGGACGGGGCAGTCCCCCACCGACAAAGGATCCGCGAAGGGGATCATGAGGACCCAGCCCAGGAGGATTCAGATCATCGTGACCAATGTTGTACGGCGACCGTCCGGGCACGGCGAGAGGGTTGCGTGGGGGTCGGTTCATCTCGTAC
>SSHR01000540.1:0-23280 GCA_006518225.1 Fusarium neocosmosporiellum | reverse complement strand
ATCTATCTATGGATATATAACGATCTGAGATGACCCAGCTGCTTAACGAGAAGACTGATGGCTTCATGATAGATACATAGTTGCCGGAGGAAGTCAGCGAGTCGATCCGGCAAGCGAATTATGCGCCAAAGCCTCTCAACGCCGTGGACTGGACCGCCCTCGCCCGCAGCGACGATACCATCGATTTCAACCTCGCCGGGCGCCATAGCGATGAAGAAGAAGACGAAGAAGAAGAAGAAGACCTTCCAATGATCGAGATGCCCCGACTTCGCGATAGCCGAGCAACGCCGGCTCACGAGCGATCTTCGCCGCCGCTCACACCCTCATACGAGTCATCTCCATGGCCGGAAACCCCCCTCACGCCGTGCCCTGCGCGTCATCAGCCTCAACAACACACATCTCGCGGGTGGAGGATCAATGACATGATCCGGCAAGACGAGGCCGCATAAGAAGCCATGGCGAGAGCCCTGGAGGACGCCGATACAGCCAATTTTGTATGGGGCACCGTCAGGCAGAGCAGAAGGGCCTGGGTGCCCTAGCGGCAGCTTCTATAGCTAAATGAATGTCAATTGAAAAGTCATTCCTTTCGGCATCGCGAGAGACCTCACTTTCCCTCGATTTATGGCTGCATAATCACTTTCGACAGCGTGAGAAAGTCACAGGATGAAAAAGGCGGCAAAACACACCCAAAATCGGGCCCCGCCGATGTCACGGATTTTTGGGAATGTCACGCATTTTGGGGACCAACTTAGCTTGCTAAGTTGGATCGCCTGGGGCGCTAGCCCCACATGAGCCAACGGGTATAGCCTAGTGGCTGATATTCTAAGCTAATCAAGCCATGTGTGCTACGTAACGGCCCATACTATCGATAACGGTGCACTCTCGGACACGCAAGTAAGAGTGTGACCGGGAATAGACCTGAGATTGCCGCACCTATTAGGTAAACGAGATAACTTACATGGCCTTGTCTCGTCTTCTTATGGATCTTCTTTTCGAGGTAGTACATGCCAAATCTCTAGGTCAGGGATATAAGGATGGCCGCTAAGGCAGCCGCTGAGAACTAGCTCGAGGGCTCTCAGCCGAGGTGGTACATAACGTAGGTCTGATGCAAACGAATGCAAGGGAGAGACAGATGCAGTTGCTGATTGGTCATCCTTGTATCGGTACAAGCTCCGCCACCCATCAAAAAAGCGAGCTGTGAGCCCTAACCACTCTCACCTCCAACAAGCGCCTTCATCTCCGCACGGGCTCGGGTTGAGTCTAATGCATCACTCTTCCTGCCGATCGTATACTGCTTCAAGCCTCAGTCATGTCCGGCATGCGCCCTCTGCAGCCGCACCCGTCGGCGCCGACCCCACCAAGACAGCCGTCGTTCAGCACCCCCGCGAGACCAAAAGTTCCTGCAGCTTGTGAAGCTTGTCGCAAACGGAAGTCAAGGCTTTCAATATTGTGGACCATGCTTGCCCGGTAGTCACTAACACAGTTTGTAGTGCTCTGGCGGCCGGCCGACTTGCAGACGTTGTCGAGAGAAGAGCCTAGAATGCGTGTACAAGACGGCCTCAGCAGAGACGCACGCGCAGGCCCTCAAGAGAAAGTATAATCAGGTGCAGCATAAGACCTCGCAGTACGCAGAGCTATACGGGCTCCTCGCTACACTGTCAGACGACGAGGCGCAGGGTGTTTTGCGGAGGATCAGGTCTGGAGCCAGTTTGACCAAGCTGGAACAGTTTGCCATAGCCGACCCAGACAGGTAACAAGAACAGGGGGGCCTGCAAAAACCAATGTCACAACGGTTGAGGGTTAAAATGGCCAGGAATCGATAGCAAAAACGCTTCTTATTGTAAGCTATTCTGTATTGTCGCAGAGCAAGTATGTATGAAGAGCATGTTCCAGCTTCTAAGCAATCAACTATAATGAACGAAAATAACAAAAAAGGCAAATTTTCAACCCAAACACTCAAATGCTGTGTAGTCTTTCTAATGCTTCTACATTTCTTTGATCTCTGTCTTTTACAATCGGCCCTTGGTAGTGCAGCAAGAGCTCTTGTCCGCATCCTCGTAGCGGGTGCTCTTGTTAAACTCCTGGTTCGATGGTGGCACATCGTTGGTGGGGTTGTACTCGCAGAAGTTGTACGGCTTCAGGTGGAAAGCGGCAATCTCGGCGGGCATAACGGGGAAGTCCTCGACTCGGGGGTTGTGGGTGAAGCCGAAGGTGTGCCAGATGACAATGTCGTCGTTGACGACGTAATCTCGGTCCTTGACCCAAGTCTTGATGCCCTGGCCACCGATGGACTGGTTGGTATAGTCTCCGGCAGGGAAGAGCTGACGGTCCTTGTACTTGGTAACCCAGATGGGGGACTCGCAGAACTCGGATCGTCGCCAGTGCCAGGAGCCAGGCTGAGCGAGGAGCATCTGGGAGCGGATGGGCACGAGCTTGTAGCCGGTGGGAGTCATGGACACCCTATTCTCCACGTTAGGGTTAACAATCTTAAAGACACGGCCGTCGGCAAGGCTATCCTCGACAGCACCGGCTCGGTTTACGGTGGTCTCCTTGCTGACGTAGCCAGTACCCAGAGGGTTCAGTTTCTCGTCCCAAGGCATCTGGACAGAGTCGGAGTAGACGAAAGAGTTTTGGTGACCATCGAGAGCAGGGTCGATACGGACGTTGAACAAGTGCTGATGGTAGGGAGCCATGACACCATCGGCGACACGAGTTCCCCAAGGAACCTTGGACTCCTTGTCAATGGGCTGAGTGGAGAGGATACCAGTAGCTCGGGTCTCGAAAGAGATCTCTCCATTCTGGTCAAAGATCCAGGCAAAGATGTACTCGTAGTTGGCAACAGTGATGATTTGCTGAAGAACAAGCTGTCGCTTGCGAACGACGACGGCCTTGCCGGTTCGGTGGTTGGTGTGCTTCCACTGGATGCCCTGGTCGACCTCGTGGATGCAGATGGCGTTGGGGCGAGGAGCAGGGCTTCCGTCAGCAGCAACAACGCAGCCGTCAACGTACTTGATGACGCCAAGGCAGTCACAGCCAACTGGAGAAGTGTTAGTAGTCAGATAAGTTTGTACCTGAGCAGGGAAACTCACGCTGAAGGTTGTTGGCGGTGACACCAGCACCAACGTTGCCCAGATCAAAGGCACCCTTTCGGTAGATGGGGCTTCGAGGGTCGCCATAGGGGACAAACATCTCAGAGAGAGAGAGGCGGTAGAAGGCGCTGCGGTCCATGAAGTGGACATCATGGATGGTGATACCCTCTCGCCAGTTGAAGCCAACTCGGAATCGCCACTTCTCCCACTCAATGAGGTGACCCTTCATGGTGAAGGAGGCACCCTCGGGCTGGATGACATTGTAGGGCTTCATGGTGGTACGAGGGGGGTTCTTCTGAAGACGGTGGTCATACTCGGGCTCAGCGGGATCGGAGTCCGGCTGGGGGACGTTCCCTTGGGTGACGGTCTCATCAGAACCGAGAGGAAGGCGAATGATCTTCTTGACCTTCATGGCACAAAGGTCGACAGTGACCATAAAGTCCAGAGGGAAAGAGTAGTGGGAGGAGTCGGCATCGTTGTTCTTGGGATTCTTCTTGTAAAGGAAGACCTTGATGCGTCTTAGAATATGCTCACAAAAGCCGAAGTGCTGTGAGTGCTTACCTGAGTCATGCGAGCTTGGGTATCAGTGCCATCCACACCATAGTCCCAAGGGTCAAGGACAATCTGAGACTTGTCCAGACCGAGCCGGGCAAACTCCTTGTCAACATCGGGGTGGGCCATAACCACGCCAGCCGCCTCAGTGAGCTCGGTGCGATCGACAGGGCCATGGAAGTCCCGAGGGAGTTCTTGGTGCTGGACAATCTTGTCATTGGTGACATCAACCACGGCCTCAAAAAGACGAGGAGTGCGCTTGATGTACCAGATGGCAAAGATGCATCGGGGAAGCGGGGGCAGGGGGAGACCCTTGTGCTCCGCATCGAGATATCGGACCAACTCCTTTTTGGGGGGCTCATCCAGACCAGCAGCCTTGAAGTGAAGCTCGACAGGCGAGAACAGCTTCTTGATCAGGTCAGTGGCCCGCTGAATCTCGTCGGCCGTGGCCGGGTCAAGAGGGTGAAGGTATTCAGCAGACATTGCAAAGACAAGCTAAGGATGGTTGGGTGGGAGAGGATTTGGGTGTCTTGCTAGATGAAGAAAATGAAAGAAGATCATTTTGGAGGCTTTTTATCTGTGTTGAAGACCTTGCAGCCGAGTCAAACCCGCGTCCAGTTGAAGCTGCAGATTGTCGATAACAGGACCGAGATTGACAGAGGCTGAGTCAAATCAGCAACGTTCTTCCCCGCAAAAGCTGGCAGGGCCCTTGCGCTACCCCACAAGGATCACATCGCGAGATAGAATGCATCGTCGTCGGATAAGACAGAGATTTCGTACGAGAACTGGCTGAGGAACAGGGTAATCTCTGCAGGGCCGAGTCAAGCTAATGTGCAAGAGAGCAAGGGTGAGAATGCGGGGAGAGAGTGGCGTCGCGAGACTGGGTCAGTCAGATTAGGATAGTGGGGGCCTCCTTCTGTGATAGGGGAAACGGCTGCAGCCTTCCGAGTTCCGGAGGGCAACCGGAAAAATGACTATCTCGACCTGCGGATCATCTCGACAATTGACCTGCCTCGCCCTGTCTCAGCCAGCCAGCCAGCTCTGCTCTGCCGTCGCATCAATTAATGACGCATCTTTGACCTTGACACTTCATCTACCACCATATTACTGCGTCCCTGCCCTCGTTCGACTGCCTGCTTACCCATGTCCGGCCAGGAGACTTCCCCGCAGTCTCCCCCCGCCAACGCCGGCAAGCATCGAAGGCCTTGGACATCGACCGAGGACTCGGCCTTGAGGACGCTGGTAGCTCACTTTGGAGACAGCAGAGGACCTGAAGGCAGGTGGAAGGACATTGCTGCCGGTCTCCAAGGTCGGACAGCCAAGGTACGTCGGCCCTAGGCCTGCCTCTCTGCGGACCGCGACCCCACGCCGTCCGTCTTGATTGATATACGGCCCGGGTCGGCATCCCGAAGCGTGCAGCATGCAAGCATCGAGGCTGATATGGCCCTGCAGGACTGTCGCAAACGCTGGTTTCACTCCCTTGACCCGTCACTGCGCAAGGGTCGATGGACAGCCCAAGAGGACGAGCTTCTCCTTTCAGCATACGCACGTCTTGGGCCGGCCTGGCATGATATTGGTACATATCCTATCTCTCTAGCACACACAGCCTCGTAATCTAACATCTCACTCCTAGCCATTCTCATTCCTGGCAGGAAAGACGACCAATGTTCAAAGAGGTACAACGACATTCTCAACCCATCCGCCAAAAACCGCCTGAGCGATTGGACAGCTCAAGAGGACAACCTACTCCGCCAAGGTGTCGCTACATTAGGTCATCGCTGGGCAGCTATATCATCGCGGATACCTGGCCGTCCACCTCTCACCTGCCGCAACCGCTGGCGCACTCTCTCTCGTCAATCTCATTCCCGTGTCACCAAGTCCCAAGGCAACACACCATCGTCATCCACATCGCAAATGTCCCCCATGGATAGCGTAGTATCACCTGCACCCCAGAATCTCAATATCGACATGGAACCCGGAAGCGGGAACGCAGCCGAGCATATTATGCCATTCTCCGCCATGGAGGCCGAGGCTGGTGGTGAACAGACAGGGCCCAGTTTCCTCGACTCGGCCTTTTACGAAACCTTTTCTGGTCCCTCGCCGCCATCACTCAATGATGCTGACGGCGGTAAGAATGCCGAAAAAGTCAATGGGACTGGTGTGTCGTCCGAGTCCGTCCTTCTCGGGGATCTCCCATCGAGCTTCTCGGATCAGACACAGACCGCAAAGCAGTGGACGCAGCCCAGACCATTACACACAAGACACCGTCAGGATAGCACCACAGGAGCATTCATGCCTTCACCATCGAGCTGGTCCTCCATGAGCTCAATGGTTGCCGCGGGCACATCGCCGCCGGCTGACCAAAGCTTGTGGCTCGGATCAACGGGTGCTTCGTCAGTACCCAAAAATTGGGGGATTCCAGGGGACGATGCAATGCTTCAATCTTACGCCGACTCATTTCAATTACCAGCGACGACACAACAGACAGTTCACCATCACCATCATCATCACGTACACCATCACTTCCATCATTATCACCATTATTCGGGCGAAGACTCTTGGCGGCAGCTCGAGCGGCAATCAGAGGCCGAGGCAATGCAGTCGCACACACAAAACAACACTAGACAACCAAATTCAGGATAGGAGTTTCAATTTTACGAGATACCATGTTACCTTCCAAGAAATCCGTCCTCGCAGTCCTGACCCGCCTGATTGAGCCGTGTTCAAGTCGATATGTCTCACCGACGCGCGTGGCATGTTACACGGCCCAGCCGAAGACGCGATAATGATGTGGCAACCCGATCAAGGTCCGGGGTCGCCACGTTGATGCCAATCAAGACGGATGAGGACCATGGCAAATGATAAGGAGCTCTAGGGCATCGATTATTTGCCCCCTAGCTGTTTTAAGCCAAGAACGACCCTCCCCCGCAAGTTAATCCGAAGGGTGACCAAGGAAAAACCCAGTTAGTGCAATCTGACTCGGCCCAAAACTCTCTGCGAACTGGGCCCATTCGGATGGGGTCATGAGATATTAACACACAACAATGACTCGGCCGGGTTGGTGGTCCTTGCGCCGATAGTGTTGACTGTATTTAAGAAGACGATAGACGGCTTTGGGTCAGAATCAAACTCGACAACAATAGCGACAACATCATTATGAAGACGGATTCTCTGAAGGACAAGGGCTTGCAGCGCACCGCCTCGAACGGAAACGGCGAGGTCGAAAACGCAAACGCTGAAGATGCAGGCCTTCAGCGCGGATTAGCGGGTCGCCATCTTGTAAGTTGACTCGGCCATGTACTTGCCTTATCTCTCTGGCTGACACAGCTCTCCGTATAGATGATGTTGGCAATCGGAGGCGTCATTGGCCCCGGCTACTTTGTTGGCATGGGCACTGGTCTTTCAACTGCCGGACCTGCAGGCTTGCTGCTGTGCTTTGCCGTCGTGGGGGTTCTGTTGTGGGCGGTGATGCAGTCCCTGGGAGAGCTTGGAGCGTTCATCCCTATGTCTGGTAAGTTTGATATCTAGAAGTTTTTTACTTGACATTTCTAACAATAGAATAAACAGGTTCTTTCACCCATTACACGTCCATGTTTCTCGATCCCGCCCTTGGATTCGCACTTGGATGGAATTACTGGCTTCTCTGGGCCGGTATCATCATCGCAGAATATAGTACGCACTTTGCACGACGCGCTTCGATCGCACGCTGACAAACGATAGACAACTTAGGTCTGGTTTTGACATACTGGGAGACTCCTATCCCACGATGGGGCTGGATTATGATCTTCTGGTTCGCACAACTGCCTCTCCGAGTTGACAAGATGTTAATCTCTATACAGGGGCATCTTCCTCGCGTTTACATTCCTTGGCATCCAATCCTTTGGTGAAGCCGAATTCTGGCTGGCCCTGATCAAGGTCATCTCCATCCTTGCCTTCTTCCTCTGCGCCATCCTCATCACCTCGGGCGCCATCGGTGGCGAGAAGATGGGCTTCAAGTTCTACCACGATCCGGGTCCTTTTGCAGACGGCGTTAAGGGCGTCTTCAAGATCTTCACCTTCGCCGCCCTCATGTACAGCGGAACCGAGATGATTGGCCTGACTGCCGGGGAGTCCAAGAACCCTGCCAAGGACGTTCCCAAGGCTGTCAAGAGCGTTCTCTGGAGAATCATTGGCATCTTCTTGCTTGGTATTTTCTTCCTGACTCTTACGGTTCCTTACAACGATCCCAATCTACTTTCGGCCAAGAGCAAGACTGCTCGGTCTCCGTTCGTCATTGCATTTACTAGAGTCGGAGCTACGGCTGGTGCGCATGCCATCAACGCTGTCATCCTCATCACCATGTTCTCTGCCATCAACAGCGCCCTGTACGTTGGCTCGCGAACTCTCTACGGTCTAGCTGTTGAGGGCTTGGCTCCCAAGATCTTTGCCTGGACAAATTCGAGGGGCGTCCCGGCCTATTCCCTCGTTCTCATGAACCTGATTGGTTTCCTGTCTCTGCTCAACCTTTCCAGTGGAGCTGGTGTTGTTTACACTTGGATCATCTCGATGACTGGTGTAGCCACATTCATTACCTGTAGGCTTATCATTCCATCTCTTTCGTCTTTGCAACAGCTGGCTAACAGAAGCAGGGGGGCTTATCTCTCTCAACCACATCCGCTTCCGCATGGCCCTCAAGGCCCAAAACATCCCCGTTGATGTCCTCCCCTTCCAAGCCCCCGCCTGGCGCTTCTGCGCCTACCTCGGCGTCGGCGGAAACCTCTTCTTTGCCTTTTTCCAGGGTTGGACCTCCTTTGCACCTTGGGACGTGAAGGCCTTTTTCATGAACTACGTCATCCTCCTCGTGTTTATCATCTTGGCTGTGGGCTGGAAGATTACGCACAAGACAAAGTTTGTGACGCTCAAGAGTATCGACTTTAGCAGTGCTAGACTTTGGAATGTTGAGATGCAGATGAGGGCCGATGCCGAGGCTGCTATTCAGGCTAAGGAAGAGGAGGTCAAGGAGTAGTGGACTGTTACGATTCGACAGGAAGTTGAGTCTATGTGTAAATCGTTGACGATTATGAAATCCTAAGAGAAGAAGCCCTCTTTTTTTCTGAGTTGAAATTTCCAGTCGAGTAGCAACTTTGATAAGCCTTCCTCGACAATACAAGTTCTCCACCACGTCTCTCGTATCGAAGGACTCACGCCAAGTGAATGTTTCCTTGTTTAGTTGTATCCACAGATCAAGGATTTTAATATGTAGGTATTAAAGGAGATAAAATACCTCTCATGCTAACACGAATCAAGCCCTACGTCTCTTCTAACCTGTTATTATTATCAGGACTGTATATAATACTGGTATTTTATACAGCTGAAGTTTTCAGGTCTCGCCTCGCTGGTGGTATGTTATGGAAGATCAACGGCGTTTGTACAGAAGGGGGGGCCCTGTCGTGCTATCCATCGTGGCCGTGGTCGTCTAGAAAACCGCATTTTGGCATCTCGTTTCAACTCATCTCAAGCCCATTTCTTGATGCACAAAGCCTGATGTATTCCCCCCTAATTGATGCCGTCATGTATTGATAACTGTATCTTTTGCTGTTGTGGCTGATGGCCTCTTGTGGGCTCATCATTGAAGACCATAATAATTCCCCTCTAAGTTGAAGGCGTTGGACTGGCGGGGTTGCGTGAAAAGGGAAGATTTTAACCTGGGGCAGAGCGGCGAGCTGAGTTGGATAAGCACCGAAAGGATGTTTCTCACTTCTAGCTTAGTTGGTGGATAAACTCTAGGCGGCGGAAACAGTTGCATAATTATCTTTGTGTGGAATTGAAGTCTCTGGTAGAAAAAGTAAGGGAGAGAACGCCAACTCTGAACGTAGCCAAACGTTATCCAGCTCAAATACGAAATTAAAACGACAAGTATTCTCGCACTTGCTACCCTAGTCCCAGGTCACAGCAATCGGTTCGTGGTTGCCTGAGAACTTGTAGCCGTTGAACCAGAGTTCGAAGCGAAGGTCCGCGGGGGCAACAATGACGTGCACGTCAAACTGCAGGTGGTAAAAGGGCACCCCTTTGCGATACCAGGATCGTCTATTCTTATTGAGAACCATCTGGTCTTGCTGGACTCCCGTGAGGTTGCTTTTAACTACGCATATCCTCTTTGCTCCCGCTGCTGTAGCAGTCAGTGGCTGTGTGGGATGGGTCATTGGGCCATGGCACGCACCTTGCTTCATGCTTCGGGGGAGGAGATGTGGCTCGTTGTTAGACATGACTATAATGGCGTCCCAAGACCTCGTACTGCTTCCGGGATCTAGCTTGATCTTGAACGATTTGATGAGGGACGAGTTCGGATCAACGACATCACCCTGAATCGTCAGAAGAAAAACTCGAGACAAGTTTTGCACTCGTACCTTGCGTATTAGCCACTCTATCTGGCTTCTGGCCCATTTGATCTTCGGATCGTACTTGTCCGTCTTAATATCCTCGTCAAAGTGGATGGCTGGGTCATAAGGCTCCATGACGACCATGCCGTAGCTTGAACGCGCGACCCGTGTCGCCAGGACCGGCAGGCTTCCCGTTTGGAACCTCTGCTGCTGGTCGAGGAGGAGGCCGCGGACGACGCAGAGCTGAGGCTCCTGGCACGGGACGACAATGACATGTCGCGCATTCGGGTGCGGGTACCCAACAAGCTGTTGCTGTATTGCCTCGCGCACATACGCCGAACTTCCTAGGCCTCCGGCCAGAACCATATACTCCTTTTTTTTGTCGTGCTAGTGTCAGAGGATGTAGGTGCTGAAACTGGACAAAAGACGTCTTACCACTTGGTCTTTCATGCCCTTTTCCTGCATCCAGTCGAGCTGCTCCTTTATCCGACTCATGACGCCCTCAATCTGAAGATCAAACAGTGCCTGGATCTCTTCTCTGCTCTAGGTCAGCAATCGTTCAACAGTGAGGGGCTACCATGCTACGCACTTTGTAAACAGCATCCGCCCCCTCTCGACACGCAAGCCCGGGTGATTAAAGTCGAAAGCCACGCCCTCCATCGGTATCCTAAAGGTCTGCTGCATGTACACCTTCTCACCGAACTTGTGTTTGACAGTCCTGAAATGGTGGCTCCTCGCCATGGATGTCGCCAAGTCATCAGGGAGCCTCTCGAGCGCGTCGGGGTTGGCCGCCAGCCTCTGCGCAACGAGGCGGGTGAAGGCCCGATCGATGAGCGTAGATCCGATGCCGATGCCTCGCACACCTGCGACCTGCGCCATCTGGGGAGAGGTGGTGTCGGTCGAGGTGATGCGCATCAGAGCCAGATCCGTCGTGCCGCCGCCGGCGTCAACGGTCAGAAAGACATGGCCCTTTTGGAAACTGACGGCACTTGTCTTGAGAGTTGACACAGATGCGGCCTCAGCCTCGGTGAGATCCACGAGCGCTACATGCGAGGGTCCTCCAGTGCCAAAGCCGGCATCCCGTACGACACCTTTGAACGTGTTGACCATGGCGATGTTGGTCCAGGTTGTTGGCACGCTGAAGAGGAAGGTCACGGCCATGCCTCTCCAGCCGCCTGTGTGGCGCCTCCCCAGCTGCGTCTCAACCGTCTCCTCTACATGAGCGTATATCTGGCGCAGATAGTCGGTCAGGTACTTGCGCGCCTCTGCCGTGTCCTGAGGCGCACTGGAGAGGCCCTGCTGCCGTGCTGCGGCTAGGGTGTCTTGGTCAATAAAGATCTTGAAAAACTCACGCCTCGTCTTGCCAGATCCCGGTCCGTCATCGTCGTCTTCGCATATGAAGCCCCAGGAGCTGAGGGTGCCGTCGTCGTTGTACACGAGCTTGGTGGGCACCTTGCGCTCTCCTCGGTCACCGCTGCCGGGCCAATCGTTGACCACCTGGATCGGCGTCCTTGGGGTCATCCATGCGACCCCTGCGGGGTCTGTCAGCACTTTGTTTTCGCTGCAGTGGGTGTGAATGTACCAGTATAAGTGGTGCCCAGGTCGACCGACACCAGCAAGTCTGATTGTCCATTCATCTTTGTGTTGTGGATGTGTGAAAAAAAAAAAAAAAGGCCAGAGTCTCGTAGTGAGGGGTTGCCCATGGACACTTGAGTTTGAATGTACTCATCTCCTCTCTTCTCTCGGATCAGCGGACAGGGGTTGCGTTTGCAATCTGCATGACCTGCAGCTACCCATGTCCAGGGTGATGGACCCATGTCCAGGGTGATGGACCCCTGTCCATGGACTCATGTTGGCTCCAGGAAGCTTTTCCAGCCAGGCCTGGCAGACACATGATGGAGCTTACCTCTTTGCAGGTGCCCTTGTCCCTCTCTGCCCACGGCATGATGCACTCGCAGCAGCCCACTGATAAGTGGCCCATCCCCATTTGTGAAAGCTCTATTCGCAGTCGACTCCCCATCCCTTCAGTATTTCAGTACCAACTACCGTGGGATACCCTCCTCAATGGCTACATCAACTTACACGACCATCATTTCAGGGCAGAACACCTTATGGCCGTTTGACCAAGCAACTCCCTCACCGTGGACATCGGGATTACGTATATTGTACTTTTCATCCCACACGGAAACCCAAACTCTACGCCCAGACGAGATTACCGCAGCTATCGAGTCGTCCGTTAGTTCTGTCGCCCCCTCCAGTAGCGATGCTGCGAGCTCCTCGGCCGGTACAAGTCCCTCGACCACGGCCATCTCGAGCACCAGCGCCGACACCAGCGCCGACACCAGCTCCAACGCCAGCGCCAGCGCCAGCACCAGCAATCCCAATCATTCCTCAACAAGTGTCTCAGCTCCTTCCAGCGACCATGGCTCGTCGGGCCACTCCACAGGAGCACTCGCTGGGGCGGCCGTGGGATGTGCCATTGGTGGCATCCTAATCGGGCTTGTGGCCGCTTGGCTCCTCCTCCGCCGACGGCGTAAAGGACAAGACGACAGAAAGACGGTTGTCCTCGACAATTCCCGAGCATCCGCAGCCGTTGAAAAGCCGTCCCCCACCGTCAGCGACGATTCGACCCCGTTGAGCCATCTCCTTCTCGACGCGACTCCTGACAGAGATATCGAAGCCGAGCTACAGGCCTTGGGGCATCTCATCGATCAACATGTCGAGAAGTACTATCATCTTGACCCGGTCACCGACGTATCGATCTTGGCAGACCATCTTGCTCCGCTCGGAGACTTCCCTCATGGCACAGAAGCCATCGGAGCAGTATGCGCAAAGCCAATCTCTCGCCAAACCGGCCTTCGGCACGTCATCTCGCGAGTCATCTTCAAGAGTCTTGACGTCTACTCCCACAGCGCCCTCTCCATGCTCCCGGCGCCTCTCAGCACTTTTCTGGACTCGATCCCCTCTCACAACGCGACAGGTAAGGCCGTGGATTCAGAGCGACTGTTTTTTCTATTTCGCACTGACGCCAATTTTCCAGCTCAACCGGCTGCCATGTCCGAATGGCGTCGTCTTTCGGCTTTCCTACTTCATCCGAGTCCCTACGATCGAACACCTTTGCCCGTTTCCGAAGCTACCCTCAGCTCCCAAGCTCTGGCTTTAACGACTCGCCTCAACGCGTTCCTCCACCACTTCGTCGGGACCAGTCACCGCGCGCAGACAGATCACCTGCAGGCCGTCATCGTCGAGTGCACCAAGCTCGGATATGTGATTCTGTCCCAGCCCCAGGATTGGCGTTTCGTGTTTGAAAAGGGCAACTCGGTGGTTGTGTGCCCTGGGCTGGACAAGGGGGGGCGACGGGTAGTGGAACCCGAGGTTGGAGCCCTTGCTGCATAACTGAGTTTGGCGGTGGAGTGTGTGTGGGGTCCACATGCCCTGTCCTGGACCTATCGTCGTAGTTTTTTGTGGCTGTTGGTTGTATCGAGACGAGAGAGCAGGGGATCAACCAACAAATGGTTACAAGTGGCTTGGCAAAGGACCAGCTGAGAGCCAACAACTTCATTTAACTTTATGTCTCCTTCTTGATTCGAAATCGCGGAGACAGTTCCGGGCCGAGCCAGCCGAGGCTGTTGCTTGGGGGCTGGTCCCTGCTGTGGGAGTGACCAACAACCAACACCAACAACACCAAGACATGAGACACTCGATCCAAGAAAGGTCTCGTGCAGCTGCAAGTTGGTTCCCCGCTCCACCCGGTCATTAAAAGGCCGATGATGTTTTTAATGAACCCCCGTGCTCATTTGCGAGACTTTGATGCACCTCGGCCTCGTTAAATTGGCCCGCCTTGAATTAACCACCTGCCTTTCTCCATCAGTGTCTCCAAGATGCCTGGCCTAAATACTCGTCTCCGCCAGATAGTCACCCTGGCGACCGATCAAGATCCACTGTCAACCCAGGTCCACTCATGCATTGAGCTTGTCCGCACATGTCACTACGACCTTCAGCACCTCGTTCAACTTCGAAACCAGCACGCGACCTTGCTGCTACCCGCGGCAGTTGAGCGCATCGATGGGATTATTGAGGCCGCGCAGCAGTGCCATGACCGCGTCGACAGACTCGTGGAGAAGTGCCGACCGGAGGCGCACGGGGGAAAGACGCCCCTTCGCAGCAAGATGAGGTGGATTCTGGCCGATTCTCTGGACTTTGAGAGCCAACAGCCGCTCCTCCACTGTCACCACGCTGCTGTGTTGGCCGAGTTGAACTTTGTACGTCAAGTAGTCCTTGCGGCCCCGACGATCGGGAACCAAAAGGAGGAGGGGACGGTTCCAGAGCCCGCCGAGATATCCTCAACCTTTTCTAACATTGCGCTCCTGGGAGATGTGTTTGACAATATTCCGTGTAAGAAAGCCCCTGCAACTATTTTCTCTGGCAGCGAGAAGGATTTGCTGATGCTTGGTTCGTGAATAGTTACTACCTGTGACCCTGCCTCATCTCCGCAGCTTCCCTCGCCCTCAATCAACACTACGCCCTCTTCCGACGCTGGTAATGTACAGAGTCTTCCCTCACCAGCCCCAGCGAGTACGCCAAGGCATAAAAAAGCCATACCTATCGTTGAAGTTCACGAAAAATTCTCGTTTCATTCTGGCGTCGACGACCAAAAAGAGCTGTACCCCTATTCCGATGAGAAGGAAGTGGTCATCAACGAGCAGTCACGATCGCCAGATAAAGACAGTGTTGTCCTCAACCCGCAAGACAACACTGGCTTGCGCCTGTTGTTTGATCTGGATGACGGTGAGGCCTCCCCGAGGCCCTCTCCCCTTGCTGCTGCTCCGTCCCTTTCATCTATCTCTCAAATCTCTTCCATGCCTAGTGTGCCGAACCTACACGGTATACCTGTGCCGAATTCTAGTCAGACGAACTAGAAACAAAGCTCTTCCTCGCCACAAGAGCAACTTATGATAAGAGGATTTATATAGGTCAGGTAGTTGACTCCCAGAATGTTATCTGCACTGTGGATGATAAATAGTCGAATGTAGAAGACAAACCTTCTTCATTGAGAGCAGTAGATGCCAGATTCATCTACCCAACTACCAGGCTATCGCACCATGGACCTTCAGAGTACCTGCTCGATGCTGTCAGGAAAGCAAGAGATTGGTCAATTACAGATGTTCCTATGGCTGACTGGCCGATGGTGTAAAGCATGATAGACTTTGAATCCCACAAGCTAGGTAGGAGAGACGTCGATAAGGGCAAGAGAGCGGCCAAAGTGGGTTCCCAAGCGTGTTCTTCCTTTCCTATTAATAGATATTGAAAGTAAAGTAGTGGAACTTTTATTGCCACATCCGAGACTCTTTGACGTAATGACTTCGCTGGTTCCTATTGCTTTATGCTGTCTCGCATGAGACCTGCTGATATGATGGCTAGATCAGCATCACATGCCGAGGCTGCTGTTCAGGCTAAGGAAGAAGAGGTCAAGGAGTAACCGGCTATTACGTTTCGATAGAAATTTAAATCGATACATAATTAGTTGAGGATCACGGTATTCCGAGAAACGGAGGCATCTTTCCCAGTTTAAACTGTCAAGTAGCGAGTTCAACGAGCTCCCCTCGCGTAGAGTGCTAGATGCCCCACTGGTAACTACGGGTCTATATGCTTAATCGCCATCCCGCAGAATGAGGCATCAGTCCAATACCACTGACAGCCAGGGTCTACGTGTCTTCTAGCCTCTCTGATGACTGTGCCCCTACATTTTGTCAATAGCTTGCCAACTATCCTCAATAGAAGGGCCTAGAAGTGAGTCTAGGTCAAAGAGATGGTCCCACTCTGAGACTGTCGGCGGCTGATCCTCTGTGAAAGGAAATTCCAGACCAAGCCCATCACCTAGCCCAAATTGACCACCGGGACTTGGCTGCTGGTCGTGAGTTGGCCTGTTTATGGGCGAATTTACGCCCTGTGAAAAATCTTGTTGTCGAGTATCCTCTTGATCGACATTCCAGGGCTCCTCTGGTATTGGATCCAATTGCGCAGGCCTTGGGCGTTCGTTCACAACCTCACGGTCGTCACTTGGATCGGTAGCGGAAAGATCTCGCCCCCGCCCAGAGACTTGTGTGCTGGAACTCTGTTCAAAATCTGTATCCTCTCTTTCAAAGCCTTGTTGAGTTCCCGCCTGCAGGGTAGCAATGGGTCGTGATATTTGGTCCATATAGGCTCGGGCTCGGGACAAGCCATGGTCCAACGCTCTCCGTATGTTCTCCGCCCTCACATCAGCAAACACGGGATCTTGGACCAGAGACTGGTGGAGAACCTCTATGGAGTCTCTTGTCAAGAACACTCCTGGAACGTAGAGTGCTTCATCAATTGGGACGCCGTCGGGCAATTTCTGGGGTGGCTGTTCAGAAACCGTAAAGTCGTTGTATGGCGAGGCGGGCCGGGGCGAGTGGCCAGGGAACAAGAGGTCAAAAATCCCATACCACTGCTCCTCCTCTGTTACGCGGGCTGATCTCTTTTTGAGGCGTTCCTTTACCAGATCGTCGATTTCGTCCCCGTGCTTTCGGTCAAGATGCTGCTTGACGTGCGGTACCCTCGTCAACACGAATTTCGTGCATGCCTGGTACCGCTGAAGATCTTTTTTGCAGAACGGACACGAAAAGTGTCGTGAGGCTGGTGATCCTTTGGGTCTTCTGGCGCGTTTCGGGCGAGCTGTTGGTGACTCTCCTTGGTTGACTTCATCGGCAGAGTCAGCTTGCTCCCTTCTTCTTTTACCGCCACTCGAGCCTTGTTGTCGATGGGCTCCTAGGCCTTGCTGAGTAGATGCTGCCGACTGTGCCTGATCATGAGTTGCGGTCCGAAAACCCTGCCATTGTTGCAAGAGCCCTCGCAAGACACGTCGAACATTCCGATGAAACCAAGGCAATTCAAGGAGATCCTCGCCGGGAGTCCCAGCTAACGATTCCGGTTCCTCGCTTGTGCTTCTCTGTTCAGTATCCTCGAAATCCAATCTTTCCAAATCACTCGCTGCTTCCGGGGTCGCAACATCTCTCTCCCCGTGGCTCAATGTCCACGAAGACGCCTCCGATCCGGCTGGAGTGCAGGCCATGGATTGCTGATACCCCTCGCCGCCTGCTTCGGTAACAGAAGAAGCAAGGTCATCAAGGTCTTCCTTGTCGTTCCTTGATGGAAGAACTCGCTCTAGGCCTACCAAACGCGGCGCAAACAACCTCGGCATCTCCGCGATCACTTGATTGGGAAATTGTGGTTGGAGCGTTCTCGCTGTCGCCACCGTCGTTGGCAACTCCCGAGGACGCTGAAGAGGGACCTCTGGTAATGAAGGCACCGCCACACGCGAAGCTGTTCTGCGCAAGCGAGTTGCGTCTTCGGGAGACTGTGGGAAAGAGATCCCGCTCCCTCCTCTGTCGCATCGCCAGTGGCCGCAGTTGGGACAGCCGGAATCAAGTCTCACACTCCAGACCCCCATATGACAACTGCACTTTTCGAAAGTCAGTTATCATCTGTAGGTCTTTTTTTCCTTACCCAATGGACACTCACACAAATCCATCGCGCTTGGGTTTTAGACGATAAATAGATTATTTCGCACATATTGAGTCTCGTATCTTTAGTCGGTACATCACCACTGGCAGAGCTCTGATTCCAGTATCCGCTCTTACAAGGGTGAGTGGACTGAGTGGTCGTGGTGGATGATTTGCCTGGTTGGCGGATCTCGCATCGCATAAGCGACGGTTCAACTCGGAGGCACAAATTAGTATGAGTTGGTTGAATTCTCGATGTGATGTCGTATGGAAATACCGGTATTGGTCAGATGCCCATCACCGTTGTGATCAACTGGGTGGCCAATCAAGTCGCTACGTGCTGCCAGCCACTCGTGGCATGCATGAGCGATTAGAAACCGTTATTGCCTGCATCCAACATCAATTTGCCATGGATCTCCCTAATTCCTGAATTTCCATGATCACCGTTGTGCTCAATATATTTCCGAAAAGGATGAATTCTGCTTATGGTCTGAGAAGAGCAAGGCTCCCTCAGGTCACCGATGTGACCATGGGACCGTCAAGAACACAAATGTGACGATAAATTTGTATAAAGTCTACCAAATGCGTACTTCACTACATAAGAGGACTTAAAATTAAGATTCCAGTCCAAGCACAACGGTTCTACAAACTTCTATCACGCCAGCCCTCTCCGCCCTCTCCATCAGGATTGTCACACAAGCACAACATTGGTAAGAGTACAGAAAACATGTCTCAAAACAGCCAAGTTTCTAGTATGGCCTCTGTTGCGCCAAGATGAATATTGCACTGAACTTATACCACGCAGCTGTCGAACCCCCCTCGGTTATGTTGGCTTTCATCCATGATGAACCAACACTGTCGGAGCGACTTGCTTTTGCTCAACCGACGAAGCAAGACCGTAAAGATAGGCTGAAGAAGATGGAAAAAGATGCTTCCAAATTGGCGGACATGATGTAAGTTACACAGTAAGGGGGCGCGTTCAGAATATTGACTAATCGATGCGATCAGGGGTGGACCAAACGCCAAAACAGATCCAAGCTTGGCTCGGATAGGAAAGTAAGGACATCACCTCTCAAGCACTTTAGTGTCTTAGGAGTCCATTTTGGCTTCCATCACTTGGCTGTAGTTTTTAGGAGACTTGAAGGGATGCACTTGATGCCATATACTTTGTGGTTGGGCGGAATGGTATGGTGGCATGCTGCGCAACTATTAGTGAGTCTTTAAGCTACAGCAACTCGCATCCAGTTGTGAAAGAAATGTTCGCTTTAATGATGGCCCTTCTACATTCCAGCAATTCTATTGAGAGGCTAATATGGTGAGATTTCTCTCATTAACCATCAATTCAGCCAGTTTAGGATCTACATCGCTAATTGCAGATCTCATATGCCCATTCGGAGTCGCGTCATTCTTGTTTTCCGCATGGCTACTCTCAGATAAGAAGTTATTTACTTCAAAACTCTCTTCTCTCTTATTTTCATCCTCAGAGATCTTTCTTACTCAATCACATAGTTCACTGCTTCAGGTGTTCACCTCGGTCAATTTCTGGGGTCCAGTCACATCAGCCAGCCTTTATCTGGCGACTGTTGGTATGAGTACACATCAATTGTGAGCCTCCGGAGCACGATATCTCTTGGACCTTCTTGAATCAGCGTCTCATTAGGCCTGATGGTGGGAATCGGGAAGTGACGGATTGGCGAGGCGCTCCCTAATTCAACATCATGCTAGGACAGGATATATATGCTCAGACTTCCAATTCTCAAGACATCTGCGGTATCACCTTACAGCCCCATGGAGAATTCAGGCTTGGCAATGATGGTGGTCGACTGAGAACGAGACGCGAAGACCGAGGAGTCTTGGCTCGAGTCGTGCCTGATCGCTCATCAAATCGTTCGTGCAGAAAGATACCCAGTCAAGGGGCTAATATTTCCAATCTAAGCCGTTCTGTCGCGTGTCGGCGCTACCTTAATACCGAAGAAGCGAGTTCTCTGCGTCTGTCTCGCGCAATGCCCGGGGCGCCTCGGTAAAAGACGAAACCCCGAGGACCGACAGTGGGCATATCTGCGGCTGCGTATGGGGGTGATGGTGGCTGAATGAAACTTCATGACGACATTACTCATCATTGTCCTTTAATAGTGCATATACCATCCATGATATATTAAACAGCGAGAGGTTTTCCCACGTAGATGGCATCTTTATCACATTCCAACCAAGCCAACTTCTCAATTCGCACTCATTCTTCGGCCCAGCTCTATAGCCAACATGTCAGTCATCACAGTTCTCGGTGCCACCGGATCCCAAGGTGGCTCCGTGTGCACTGCTCTTCAGGGCAATCCGAACTGGAAAGTTCGCGCCGTCACTAGGAACCCCGCTAGCGACTCTTCCAAGAAGCTTCTCGAGAAGGTGACTCGGTCCAAATATGGGAAACATTCCAAGATTTTTACTGACGACATATTCATATAGGGCATCGAAGTCGTCGCCGCTGATGCCAATGACGAAGCCTCCCTCATTGAGGCATTCAGGGTACAAGATGAGCAAACCGCCAACCGCCTCGACGCCCAGACTAATCAAGATTCACTTAGGGGACAACGGCTGTTTTTGCTCTCACAAACTTTGATTGGTAAGTTTATCGTCAACTTAACTCGTGATAATACTCACGGCGCATTTCAGGGGACTCGTGATGAAGGAGGGTCGCGAGGCAGCCGGCGAGGTGGAAAAGCAGCAGCAGATCAACATTGCCAAGGCGGCAGCTCAAACACCAGGCCTCAAGCATTATATCATGAGCTCGCTACCCGCCGCCAGTCTCTCATCGAGCGGCAAGCTACCGGTTCCGCACTTTGACTACAAGCACGCGGCCTTTCAGTGGATCGAGGAGAAATCGCCGGAACTGGCGGCCAAGACAACCCGGGTCTGGCTTGGTTGGTATCCGTCGAACATGGCGTTCAACGCCATGATGAAATTTGTTCATCTGGTAAGTTTATCGCAGACGCCGGGCCAAGTTGGGGGACCCTTTGCCCCTGTCCCATGGTCTGAGTGGTAGGCAGGGCGTTGCTAATTGTTTTTCCACGACACAGCCCGGCCCCGATGCCTATGCTTGGATTCAACCTAGTAGAGAAGATGCAGTTCTCCCCATCGCGGGAGACGTCCAACACAACGTCGGCGTGGTCGTAGAAGGTGTCCTGGAAGCCGGACCAAGGGCGTTTGGCAAGATTGCCATCGTCATCACCGACTATCTTAAGTTGTCGGACGTCGTGCAGGTCTGGGAGAGCGTTACGGGTCGCCGTGGCGTGTACATCGAGGTCTCGGACAAGACGACTGAGAAGATTTGGGGTGTCGGAGGCCTGGAGATCGCCTCTCAGCTGCGGTGGAGTGAAGAGTTTCCCGATTGGCACAAGTTGGAGCCCGAACGGGTCATCACTCTTGAGGGACTGGGTGTCCAGGGCAAGGTTCGGAACTTTAAGCAGGCCTTGGAGAGTGTGAAGGACAATCTTATCTAGGTCCAGATACCAGGCAAAGTGGAACCCATCCCCCTTCATCGGTCTTTTTTCACTTTCAGAGCCATCGTTGAAGATAGCAAATCTGGATCAACTTTCTCATTTTTCCGTAGGGAACGTACTGCCGGATCGCAAGGCTCCATTCCAAGCACTATGTCTCCAGAGCTGCGTTATGGCCGTCGACCAGCTCGTGCTACCATCATAGTGGTCTACTTGGAGCTCTGCAACAAGACTAGTGCTAATCCCGTGTGCTTGACCTCTGACGCGTCTTCCCAACCTACTCAGGCTTACGACCGTAGACGTACCGCACCTTGAAGTAGCTGTGGACCTTGCGGTTACGGATTGCCTTGCGCGTCTGCATGAGAAACACCTGGAACTCATCTTCTGGCCACTTGAGGACCTGGTTCCACAGCAGGAGGGAGTATCCTGTGGCGACATGTCAGGGATATCAGTGTTGGGTTGGGTGGTGAGCTTGCTCACCCTCGAGATCGTTCTCCAATGTTAGCTGGACGAAGCGGCCCACTTGGGCCATTTTAGGGTCTTTCGGCCAGCTACCAATAGGCATCTGTAGTTCACGAGTCAGATACATGTTGGTGGGGGTGTGCATGCCGTGCAAATCTCACCTTGTAATCCACCGTCTTGACGTCCACAAAACCAGCCTCTTTAAGCCCTTCCACCTGTAGATCGCCTACAAAAAACGGACGGCCCAGGGCCTTGCCGCCTTCTTCGTACATCTTGTCGCAGACTTTCATGACAGGCTCCAGTTCGTCAGTCCCATCATCGCTGAGCAAACGGACGTCAGCCTCGACCGACTCTACCCAGCCGCCAGGGGCGCAACAGCGGTAGGCCTCCTTGAAGAGGGCATGCCAGTCAGTAATAGCGCCGAAGAGGTAACGAATATGGATGAAATCAAAGTCATTATCTCTCCAGGTCCAGGTCTCAGCAGCATCGTCCACCTCGAAATGTACATTCGGAGGAACCCACTCTGGCTGGCAGGGTGAGAGGTCGGTGCCAATCACTTCGGCACTTGGGTACTGATCGGCAAAGTCACTAGAATGTGTAAGCACAAGCTGGCCACTCGTACCTGAACAGCACGGTAGTGATACATTGCCCAAATGCCTTATTAATGGTCAGCGACGTCCGTGTGCGTGGAGAGTTTCAAGGCGTACCGCTTCCTGTACCAACATCAAGAACTTTCTAAGAAAATCATGATTATCAGCGTGAGGACTTTCGCCGTTCAATGCTTGGAGCAAGTTCGCACTTGAACATTATCCTTGATAGGTGCGAGAAATAGTTCACCATCCAAGAGAAGGGTGAGAGAATGGTGGCTAGGCGTAAAATTAGCGTGGTGCGGTTAGTCTCTAGAAACTCGGGGTCGTACGAGATGTCGATAGACTCTAGCTGCTGTTCGTCATTGGGAAAAGCATAGTCATTAACAAACTTGTCGCTATGGTATGTGCGTCCCTGGACACGACGATACTCGAGAATGCTGGCGGAGACAGAAGCGGTAGAACTTTCTCTAGGACGCTGGTTTAGCACTTTGTGTCTCACATGGCCGAGCCGTCCACTCACGCGTCCGAGCCGACAGATGAATCGGCGTCGTCCTGAGGGTTGAGAGGATCAAACATCAGCTACGGTTTTGGGCCAAACAGACGCATTTTCAGGCCTTACTTCCCCTTGATCGGCGGGAACTAGATCGATCGGGAGAGGGGGAGTCGATCTCGGTGGAGAAGCGGAAGTCGGTACCCTGGTCGGCGAATTGGACCCGCACATGGTGAGTGAGACAGTCGCACCTAATTAGAGGGAGGCTAAGATGGTCGTGATGGGGCTAGGGAGAAGAATGGATGGACCGCGAGAGGAGTTCGCTCGGGGCGGGGAACAACCATGTAAGGGGTGATGGCTAAATGGCGCGGTTTTAGCGAGCAGGGCGCCAATCGCATGACAGAGAGTTGGTTTCGTAATCTGCACGTTGAAGAGGGACTCGGTCTAGGGTAAGAGGTACGGTCTGTCCCAGCTGGAGCCTAAACGGGTCATAACTCTTGAAGAACTAGGTATCAAAGATGGGAATCCTTCCTCTCACAGTGCTACTTCTTCCTCTCCCAGTGTATAACTACATTCGGTTAGTGCCCGACACAACGCCTCACCGCCTTCCCAAAATGGCACCTAAGAGTCTCACCGCCTTCCATTTTAGTCATACACAATTCAATTGAAGCTATCCTAGGAAGTTAAGTCTATAACCTTCTCATAAGGCCGCTTCTTATTCTGA
>SSHR01000539.1:0-13781 GCA_006518225.1 Fusarium neocosmosporiellum | reverse complement strand
TCCTTGAGCTGATACAGAGCGATGCTGCCAGCGCCAGTGAACTTGAGGGCGACAAAGTCACCAGGCTCAGCCATTCGGACCGTCTCGAGAGTGCCCTGGGCCCACGGCACGATCTCGTTGCGGATGCATTCCTCCGTCTCCATGGCACCGTTCTTGAGGGCACCGGCCTGATCCTCGGTAAGGACAACCTCACGGGCATAGTTGAGAATCACACCAGTGAAACCAATGTTCTTGAGTCCAGCAATGGTGGCCTTGATCTCAGCGGGGTTCTCGCCGGCGCAGAACTGGGCATAGAAGGTCTTCTTGAGGAAGTATCGGAGGACGGGGTTCGTGTCCGAGTTCAGGATGGAGTTGGTGGTGTTGGCCAGGACGTTCATGATGCGCAGCGAGGGAGGCAGCAGAACGGGCGACGACGACACGATCATGGTGGCCAGAGACCGCAGGATCATGGTCAAGGGCAGAACGGAGAGGGGCGCACGGCTGGTACTGACGGGAGGAGGGATAGGGTCGGGGATAGGGTGCTCGGCGAGGGTGGAGGTGCGTCGCTCAGAGGAGTGGATGTGACGGCGGGTGGCCACATTGGTCTTTGTGATGGCGATGCATGGTCGGATGGCGATGGCAGCGGTGTTGGAGGATGCCGCCCAGCGCAGGGGCTGGCACGTCCCTCGCCGCAGGGCCAAGCTCATTATATCTTTTGGTGTTGTTGGAAGGGAAGTTGGAGAGGTTGCTAGGTGGTGGATGGGGGAATGGATCGGTTTGGAGGGATCCAAATCAGGGCGAGCTGACGGTGAATTGGTGTTTGTTTACGAGTGACGGGTGCGTTGGAGGCGGCAGCAGATATAAGTTTGGACTGCAGATGGGTTGATAAGGCGGCTCTCTCTCGAGATAACAGAGCGTCAATGGGAGATAAGTTTATTTTTACCTTTGAACCAAAGTTTCTGACCAAGTAGTGTGAGGGACAACGAACGGGTGGCAGACCTTAAGTACTTGTATCCATGAGCCGTACCTGAGCGGCGTGCGCACGACGGAGGTGGCGCTATCTCCAGCCATGGATGGATCTCTTGTCATTGTCCCAGTCCCATTCCAGGCATTTCCCAGCTTCTGTCTCTAGCCTCCGACCAAGAGAAAAACATTAGTCTGCCCCCCTGCTTCTCCGCAAACGCCGAACCGGGCCGTGTGCAAAGGGCAAGGACAGGGCCGAGAGAGGTTACCGGGACGGGGGGAGAGGTGAATGACCAACCCAATTCCTACGATGGCTTCAAAGTGCGGCAAACGGAGCTTATCAGCCATCACGTGGCGAGGCAAGCCATGCAAAACATGGTAAAGAGTGTAAAGAGGGTCAAGGTGTAAAGGCCGAATCTAGCCGTGCGTGGGGGGGAAAGGTGAGTCGAAAGCTGATTGGGCGGGAAGCGCCGGGACAAGGTGAATGCGAAGACGTCTTCAAACTGGGGGATATCATGGGGACGCACGAGACGTGATGAGGCGCCGATGCCGCAACAGGCCGATACAGCTGTCGAGTCAATTGGTGATCATGATCTCGGGATACACACATGAGTAAGGCATCTTGTGGGGAAACTGGGAGTTTGCATTTGCAATTCGTCTCTGGGAAGTGCTAAATCCAGAAGGGATCGTATAGTACATGTTCTGCTCTTTGCAGACACAAAAGACACAGACATGGTGTTATCAATGTCTTAGCCATCGTGGGCCTCCGAGTCGTGGTGATGAGTGGAGAGGGGCCCTCGGCCGGCAGATAAGGCAAGGCCAAGATTGATGCAACGCCTTGTGCCGAGATGATGGGGCTCTGCTCTCTGGCCTGGACCGGGCTAGTCGGAGAAGCTGTCGACCAATTCTGCAAAGCTTTGCTCGTCATGCCTCCTCACTCCTCAATGACATGGCTCCACAAAGACCGAGCAAAGCCGCTCGCCGTCGGCCACGGGAGAGGCGCCCATACCAAAACAGAGGCACGCCGGGCTCCACCCCGGCAATAGCTGGGTCCATTGTCCTTCGCCTCTGCTTCCCCCAGTCTTCCTTTTCATCCCCCCAAAAGTCCGGGCCGCCGGGCTCACGATGCTGGTTGGTCGTCCTCGTGATTGTTGTGGGACGGGCCAGAGCGTCCACCACGGCGCCGCAGGAACTCGACGTATCCGATCGGTCTCCCTCGGGCTAAGCCGACGAGGTCCTGGATGCCACCGTAGACGAGGCCAAACATGAGCCCGTACCTGGCGGTCCGGGCGGCCGTTGTGAATGACAAGCGATCTAGACGCGAGGGCCGAACATCGGCGCTTGTTAGCTAAAACTGGTCCACCACCTTGTCCACACGTCGCAATATCTACCCGTCGCTTTCCATGCTCCACGGGGGGCACACGAGGCGCAAGAGGCCTGCACGAGCTCGTGCTCCCATACCCAGATTCCCCATATGGGGTTCCTGTGAGCAAGGCGCAATCCCGTTCGTCCACATTGCAAAAAGTTGGACAAGGACAGATGAGGGGGATCAAGGGATTGACCACTTACGCCAGAGAGAAAACGCGCCAGCCACGGTCAGGGTGGCTATCGTGGTGGAAAACATGTCGCTCGCCCCGCGATATCGATCAACCGTGCTCTCGAGCGACAGGGCCATCAGGCTCCAGAGGCCCGTCTTGAGGCCCATGCGGAAGCCCTCGCGTATGCCGCCCTGCATGGCGTGGTAATTCTTGCTCTTGTGGTAGAAATACCACCCCGTCGTCGTGTCTGGCATCTTGTGGGCGTGCTCGGCCCGGAACCGCAGCTGCGCCATCTGCCCACCCTGCGTGGCCCCCAGGGAGAAGCCAACGAGAGCTGACGATATCGTCCCAAGCATCAGCCGCGTCGGCGTCGGCACGGAGAGGCGAGGGAAGGCATCCTGGGGGAAGGCTGAGGGAGGTTCAAGATCAGATGGCAATGCTGCGGTAGAGGGAGCCCAGCCGGGCCGAGGAGACGCTGGAGTAGCCATGAGGAGGTGTCTGAATCTGGAGTCGATCTCTGTCTCTGTCTCGCCCAATCTCGAGGCCGAGCTTGTTGCGAGGCTCGGTGTTTGAGGCTGCTGATTTCCGGTGGGCCTTTGACTCTCTTCAAGTCACGCGGGAGAGGTGTGGCCGGAGTTGGCGATTCCGGCGGTATTTTCGCTAGGGACCCAGTAATGGCACACGAGGGGCTGAGCTTCTTTGTAATAAATGCTGGTCGAGCTGGGAAGCCCCCATGTCGTTCTTCTTGTCGAGATGCAGAGTCGACGTTGCTCCAGCTCCATCGGATGGGAAGAGGCTCTTTTTGACAGTGTGTGTAGCAAGATGCACGGTATTTTGCACGGCTCGACTCTTGGCTGCAGGCGGTTCATGCTCAGGACGTTGCAATCAAGTCAAAGGGGTCAATTGCTTTGAGCTGGGCAGCCATTATTGGATTTCTATTTCTTCCATTTCTCTTCTTCCAATACCTACCTATGCACCCCCACCCAAAGCTCATCGTCTCAACCAGAGCTGTCCTTGCAAATGTCGCCATCAGTTGTCATGCTTTGCTGTCAAAGACCCTGGACGAGATGACGTAGCAAAGGCATGTGCTCTCCAGCAATTGACACGCAATCATTCACTCTTCGCCCTTTAAAGTCCAGGATTACGATATAGAATCATGATCCCTGTTGAGGCTCTGTTGTCACTGTGCATCAAGCAGCACCACATCCATTGAGGACCCTCTCTACGCGTAGGCACGTGACCTCGCGCAAGCACAGTTCGCGACAAAGATGCCCCTCCTCACCCCATCAAAGACGGAGCGACACCCTCCAGACCGACGTTACCAGCTTCCCTCATTCGCAGATCGACAAGATGGTGAGGATCCCTGGCCCATCCGACATTTCTGCCGATCTATTCCAGCGAAAGCTAACCCGTTACAGGCCGAGATCGGTGAGATCGGTGACGCCCACATCTCGGTGCGCTTCAAGCACGGCATCCATACCATCTACCTGTTTATCGACGCCCTCGAGCCCTTCTCCAAGGTCACCACCCAGCTCCTCGATGTCCTGACCGAGAGATACCCCAACGGACTGACCACGTCAATCGCGCCCCCAAAGACGACTTCCGTCACCACAGGCACAATACTCGCCTATGGCGCGCTCAAGAATGCCAACGACCCCTCTGCGGGATGGAAGAAGCTCAAGATCGGGGATGGGGACAGCACACCGACCAAGCTGGGGTTGAAGAACAATAGTCTGATTGCCTTTGCGGTGGTGGATGACGAAGACGAGGACCCCGTGTTTGAAGTCGAGTGGCCTAGAGAGGATGAGGAGCTGTATGAGCAGCAGTGAAACCGCCGAGGATAGGGACAAGCCATTACCACCCACTTGCCGAAACAGCCCATGGACCCCTCGGGATCGGTTTACGTTTGCGCCTCAAATCCATTGGTGATCCCACGTTCCGATCATCGAGATCGTTCCGACAAGCGATAAGGAGGCGGCGTAGGAGGGTTCTCAGAGCGGCTATGGTTGAGGGCAAAGAAAGAGCCTCTTAACTAGAGAAGAACTCCTCATGACTAGGGCTCAATTGGAATCTCGAGTCATTCAGATCACAAGTCGGCGCATAGAGTTGCAAGAAGATCAGCTAGAGTATCTAGAGTACTTCAGCGTCGCAATCAACACGCGATGGCGCCGCATTCCACAGACCAAAGAAAGACCATTCCCATCTCCTCCAATCATCTGATCTTGACATGAGTCGACCAACAAATAAAGGGCCTCCCCGTACTCCTTAGTCGCGCGCAAAAAAGGGGTTCTGGTCTGGACCATCTCGAGGTGGGACGTCGTCTGACTAAGCCCAAAATAGTTTCACGTGTCGCCCGCCAGACCCTTCCATGACTGCTATTCTTGGCAGCATTTTGAAGACCACTTCTCTCCTTTCTTGATATCGCCGTGTCTTTGCGCCGTCGCATTCAACGCCCCGTTGCCTCTGAAAACCGTTTTCAACGTGGCTCTCGTATGACGTTGGCTACATGATTGTCGTGGCTTTCCTCCGCCATGGCCTGCGCCTTGTGGTGCCGCTGGCGGTAGCAATCACCGTCTACTTGTATCTCTTCCCCGTCATCCAGGGATGCGCTTTTCCTGTCGAGTCGAGAGATAGTCGGGAGGCGTTTGAGTTGACAAAGAAGCTTCACTGGCCTTCGAAACCTAGTTCCGACGACCGTGCGAAACTCGCCCCTTTCCGACTGCTTGCGCTGGGCGATCCTCAGCTCGAGGGCGACACTTCGATCATCACAAACTATCTGGGGACCTTTCCTCACCTCAAGCAAATCTACAAGCATGTGACCTTTCAGACCAAGCACTGGTGCTTCCGAGAGCGAGTTCGAAAGACGTTGCACGACACGGTCGATTTTTACATGGAAGACATTCCCTACTTTCTCGAGTCGATGCGCAAGCGGTTCGATCTATGGGGCAATGACTTTTACCTGGCGCACATTTACCGTCAAGTCAACTGGTGGTCCAATCCTACGCACGTGAGTGTGCTGGGTGACCTTGTTGGAAGCCAGTGGATCGACGATGTCGAGTTTGAGAAGCGAGGTCGACGGTTCTGGAACCGAACATTCCGTGGCACCGAACGGGTGCCAGACGAACTGGCGCGGTACCCGAGCACCGATTACACCCTGTCAGGGCTTCTGGATGGTAGCGAGGGAGAAAAGGTGTGGGCGAAGCGGATATTGAACGTGGCAGGGAACCATGATATTGGATACGCGGGAGACTTGACCGAGGAACGACTAGAGCGCTTCGAGCGAGTTTTTGGAAAGGCAAACTACGAACTTCGTTTCGAGCTTCCCATTTTGGATCCCGAGAAGAGAGCTTCCATGTACCATGGAACCGATAACCCCAACTCAGACCGCATCCCGCCCGAGCTTCGCATCATTGTGGTCAACGACATGAACTTGGACACTCCGGCCAAGTCGGCTCCCCTCCAGGACGCTACCTATGCCTTCATCAACGACGTCATTGGAACCGCAAGCTCTGTCAACTACAAGGGACACTTTACCCTCATTCTTACGCACATTCCCCTCTATAAGCCGGCCGGTATCTGTGTGGACTCGCCCTTCTTCTCCTTCCACACCGCGGCAGACGGTGGGGGTCTCAAGGAGCAGAACCAGCTCAGCGCGGATGCCAGCAAAGGCTTCCTCGAGGGGATGTGGGGAATGAGCGGAAAGGACAATGCTGCTGGCGGCGGATATGGTCGTGCGGGCTTGATGCTCAACGGCCATGACCACGCTGGCTGCGACACGTACCACTTCATCAACCAGACCAACGGCACTGATGCGTCAGAACGACAATGGCAGACGGTCCGGTGGGAAGAGGCCCAGAAGCAAAAGATCCCCGGCACCGAGGGCATCCCTGGACGACGTGAGATCACGGTGAGGAGCATGATGGGAGACTTTGGAGGCAATGCCGGCCTCCTGAGCCTCTGGTTCGACCAGGACACCTGGGAGTGGAAGTTCGAGTACGCCACGTGCCCTCTGGGTACCCAGCACTTCTGGTGGTTCGTCCACATTGTGGACGCCATTGTACTATTATGGATTGGGTTGTACGGAGTCCTTTTGGCGTTGGAAGCATGGGGTGTCGACGTAGACGGTCGGTTCTATAGCGGCCTGGCTCGAGTCAAGGCGTGGGTGTCGCGGAGACTGCCAGGTGGTCGTGGATCTAAAGGCACGACAGTAAAAGCGGCATAGGTTTGGACACGGATAGAGTATATACCCTAATTCCTTGCTTAATATGACGCAAGCGTTCTTGTTTCGACGTTTCTGCCTCACGTTGCACTTTCATGGCACAGGTTTCCGTTACCAGTCGCTTGGGGCTGAGACATTTTGCGTTGTCCTCGACTTCAAGTCCAACCGCAATTATGGCCTTCTTTGACAGATGTTGCGCCTTAGCTGGGCCAACTGACGCTAGATAGACTGGTCATTGACGCGAGGTCTGTTCCTGGCGACGGGTCATGGTCGTTATTCCTTGCTTGTTTCGACGACAACGGTGTTGTACGACATGATCTAGGACGCGCGGCGATGTTGTACAAGTTGGTGGTTGTACGGACCTTGCATGGGAAGCGTGTTGACGAGGCAGGGGCGTATTCAAGACTGAGGCTTGAGAGTATCATGTCCGATGATGCAGGTTCGGCTTCAATTTGGGACGATGCTGCTCCTGTCAGGCCTGTCACTGCCATGGTCGGTTGCTTTTCGGCTCATGACCTTGTGTTCATCTCACCTCGGGTCTCATGATGTTATAGAACTGCCTTTGATGCGCTGGACGGCGTCTGGCTGTGAAACCTCCTCGCCACGATCCTTGCTCTCCGGTCCGCTTCGAGCGGCTGTTTGTCTCCATCACCATGAAGAATATCGCTTGATCGTGGATGAGTTGGCATTAAGAAGCCATTCACGTGCCTTTGAACATTAACATCTCGCCGAGATGTGACACCTCCCATCGTTGCCTAGCGACCACAGCGTGCTTCCTGATCCGGCAACCACAAATACACACCAGGAAGGACTGTTTGCTACTACAGCTCATCACTGTCACCGAGAGATCGTGTGTGTGAAGGGCTGTCCCGGGAAGGGGACCGGTCGGATGAGACGGTTTGTGTGAGATCAACTGACCAGGAATGGCGACTACATAAACCCAGAGCCGAACGACTGGATATCAAGTCATTGCGCAGAGGCATCGGACTCGACTGTGCTTTGACAGACGGCTACTTTGAGCGATCCAGCACCAACGATCTTTACTCTGCATACCTACTTGCAGGCTTCCATCACCATGTATTGTTTCCGCCACCTTGCAGCACTTTTCCTTTGTACGGCTCTATCGCAAGCCGCTCCTCGGAACGATGTCAGAAAGCTTCAAAGAACGGCGCTCGGGGATGTCCCAAAGATGCCCAGAGACTTTGGCAAAGATGTGGTGACACACCCGGCCGTCGTGGTGACGACGTCGACGACCAACTACAAGACCATGCCGGCGGGCACTTACACGGAGACGATATCCGAAGACGCGATTAGAGTGATTGTCGTCGCCGAGCCTACTACGACGAGTAAGGGAGAGTGTCCTGCAGAGTGTGATTGCTCCAGGATAAAGGACAAGGAAAGCGACGAGTAGGTCTTGAACTCTCACTATGCATGACCTTGATGCCTCCCCCGCAATTGATCCCCCCCCTACAACACCAGAAGTGGAAAGAGTCTTTGGCTAACATTATCAGGTACTTTCAATGCATCACAAACCCCAACTGCCGCCCATGCAGAGAACCCGGGCTCACGTCGACATCCTCATCGCCCAGTCCCACGCCCACATGCCCTCACTACTGCGACTGCTCCGGGATAAAGGACAAGGAGAGCGACGAGTAAGTCGCCATCATTTTTCACCAATTCAGAGGGCTCACAAATGCAGGTACTTTCAGTGTATCACCAACCCAAACTGTCGTGCGTGTAGAGTGGGAGGACCACCGAATGCCATGTAGTCAAGGCACAAAGTCAAGATTGAGGTTCTTAGTTTAAATATGAATTGAAGTTCTTGCTGGTTTGAATTCATGGTATTTGCACAAGCTGATTCGCTACCCGATGAATGAAGTTTCCCGGCCCTTGGAATGACCGATATCCCGTCCCGTTTGACTCAAAGAAATATCGCGTTGCGCGCTGAAAATGAAGCAAAGTAAATGCTTGCGGGGGTTTCGGATCAATTAACAACAGCAGTCGAAGCACTCTAGGCAGCATTCACACGTCTCGCCGCAGAGCCAACAGCAGCACAGCGTGGCGATGCTAGACGGCCTTGTCAGTATCACTCGAAGGTATTGATGAGAGGTATATATATCTTACCAGCCGTATAGACAGCCGTGGCTCTTCTCCTCTTGCTGAGGGGGCGGGGCCTGCTGGTATTGCATCTGGTGTTTTTGTTAGTGGTCGGTCAGAAGGATCACATCACTTCGGCCTTTTGACGTACGGGCTGCGGGGGCGGGTAGCCCTGTCCAGGAGGAGGATAGCCCTGAGGCGGGGGATAGTAGCTAGTAAAAAAACGTCAGTAGCTGTATTTATCTAGTGCCATATTGAGGCTATTCACCCTTGGTTCGGGTCGTATGGGGCTGACATGGTGAAATGGTTGACAGGTCGAGATGAGATGTTTTTTTCGGAATCAAAGAGGGGGGTATCGAGCAAAGAGGGCTAGATATACATACCGTGCTGGCTGCTTGTCTCGGCGTGACTTGGGGTTATGTACAGTGTGACAAACAAGGGGGTCTTCTGATGACCTGTACCCGTATCTTGGCTGTTGACCTTGGCGCAATCAACGACGACCCAGCAGGAGCGCCGACTTAACCGTGGCTTGGCATTGTTACACGTGAAGGGTTTATTTACGCGGGAAAGTGGCTGACGGGATTTAATCAACGGGCGTATCCCTCCCAGCCTCAGACGAACGGGGCTTGTGAGGGCCCCTCTGGCAGGCCCGAGATCTCAGATCGGTTAATACGGCACCGTCAGAGGTATTGTTTACGGCCTCGCGAATAACTGAACGCCAAGACGGCCCTCTGTAATTACGGGCTCCAGCTTTTTCTCGCTCGGCTGTGAAAGTCTTGGGAACCCCACCTGAAAGGGAGGGTCCCCTGGGCGAGCGGCATGATTCGACGAGGACAAGTCTCGGCAGTGGACTGGTGATTGCGCGTCAGGATGGCTGAGTAACCCGACACTGCATCAAGGGTCTCTGTCTGCTTGGCGGGTGTCGGCCTCTCCAGATTGTGAGCGGCAGGGCCCTTGGCAGAGCGATGTACAGGGGGATTTGAGTTTGCATCCTCCCTTCGGGATCCAACGTCGGCCCTGCCGGGAGGGAAAAACCCGCTTTTTGAAGAGGAAGCTCGTCTTGAGTTTTCTTGGCGTGCTTGTTACTTGGCCAATCGATAAGGTAGGGTAAACAACGAGCTGAAGTTGGTTGCATGGGAGGATATGCAGTCAGGATGACTGCGTGAGACGCTAACTCAAAGGACAACACATAGCAATGCCATGGGTGTTGAAGTGGAAAAGTGTTCGTTCCTGAGAAGCACATGGTTCTCTCATGACCTCTTGAACCGTGCATCTTGGTTCTCGGATACCGGCTCCATCGTGGCATGGATGCTGTAGAGGATATCCATTAGCGGCGTCATACTAACGATGCCTTTCGCATCCAACCACGTATATAGATGGGTTCCCTCTGGTGATTGTTGCCAACCAGCCATCCAAACTGGCTGAGTATTTGCTCAACCACTTGCCGCCTTGAACCCTCAGGCTAAACATGCTTGATGACACATCAGCTCACCTATCCGCTCCGTTGACTCTCTCAAGTGGATAACTATGTGGCACACGTGTTTGTCTCTTCAGGATACCACCGAGACTACTTGAAAGATTTAGTATCTTTCCATTATGTCCATAGGTAGGTAGGTTGGGTAGATGCAAGCTATAATAGAGTCAAAGGAGATTATTTCAGGTATAGCAGAGATTTTGAACAGCTAAGTACATCCTCACCAAATCCTCTCAAGATCTTTGAAGATCAGGTATTCAACTATATTTAAAAAGAATCTCAGACTAGGTAGGTAGATAATAGAAAATCATCCGGCTCAAAGCCCCTCCAACTATTGATTGAACCCTCAGGTACACGGTTTCCATGCTGAGGCATACCCTAGAGGCAAAGTGCAGTTGGTGGCTTGCAGAATCAGCCTGGCATGGATGATCAGGCTGTGCTTTTCAACCTCACCAGGCTCCAAGCAAACCCCCTCATTAATTTCCCTCCTTCATCCTCATTCTCCTGTAGCAGAATCCACCGATCCATCACCATGGAGGGCCTTGGGGCCGCCGCCAGCGTCATCGCAGTCGTGCAGTTGTCCAGCAAAGTCGCGTCCTTGTACACCGAGTATTTCAAGGCTGTCAAAAACGCCAGATCCGACATCAAGCGCCTCCAGAAAGAACTCGCTGGTCTCAATGTCGTCCTCCGCAGCGCAGAGGGCCTTGTGCAAGGCTCCAATGGCAACAAACTTCAGACGACGGGACAACTGAAACCCGCGCTTGATGAGGCTTCATCTCAACTGCGACAGCTGATCAATGACCTGAAGGATAAGCAGGGAAAAACCCGAAAGGCCACGCGCCGCGATCTTCGTGCTTTGAAGTGGCCGTTTAAACGCCCCGAGGTGGACAATATCATCCAGAACCTCGAACGTATCCGGGACAACATTTTGATGGCATTGGATATTGATAACACCGCCCTTCACATTGAGACTCAGTACGTGTGCTTTCCGTCATTCGCACCTTTCTTCTGTGACTCACGACATCTGCTCTATGAATCATTGCTACCCACTCATTTGATTAATATACTTACATAGATATCAGCTCTACCGTACAGGAAATCAGCACCAATGTCCAACACATCAGCCGCACTCTCGACATGTCCAAGATTCCTGTGGCAAAGGGCGCGGCTTTTGACTCCCACATGGACGAGCACGATCCAAAGTGCCTTCCCAACACACGAGTCGAGCTTCGACAAAACATCACCTCATGGGCAGAGGACCCTGACAGCGATACCATATTCTGGCTTAATGGTATGGCAGGGACAGGCAAATCCACCATATCACGAAGCATTGCCCACTCGTTTGCCATGAAAAAGATACTTGGTGCGAGCTTCTTCTTCAAGAGAGGCGAACGAGACCGAGGCAATGCGTCTCGTCTGTTCACAACCATTGCTGCTCAGCTCATCATCCGACTGCCTGAGATTGGACCATTGGCCATCAAAGCGGTTGAGGATGACCCGGATCTCCCAAACAAATTCATTCAAGAGCAGTTCGAAAAGCTCATCTTGGGTCCGCTGCATGAGTTGAATAACAATACCTCTAACTCGAGGGTTCTCGTCCTTGTCGTTGATGCACTCGACGAATGTGACCGGCTTGAAGATGTCAAGCGCATCATTAACGTCTTGACGAGCCTCAGATCTCTCACATCGATCAAATTGAAAGCCTTCGTGACAAGTCGGCCTGAGCTCCCCATTCGTCTTGGATTCGACAGCATCAAGGGCAAGTACAGAGATCTCGTCTTGCACGAGATGCCGAAGCCAGTCATTGAACACGACATATCCGAGTTTCTCCGCCACCAACTTGAACAAGCAAGGCTTGAATATAATTGTCAATCGGATCCGAAAGACCAACTCGGGCCTGACTGGCCAGGCACACAGGCGACGAATGCACTCATCCAGATGGCCATTCCGCTCTTCATTTTTGCCGCCACCATGTGTCGCTTCATCCAAGACCCATTGTACGAACCTGTGACCCAACTCGAAAAGGTTCTCCTGTACAAATCCTCCGCCCAGGATTCCGAGATGGAGAAGCTCGACGCAACATATCGCCCAACTCTTGACCAGCTGCTCGTGGATCGCACCGGACGATCGAAAGAAAAGGTCTTGAAAATTTTCAGAGACGTGGTAGGCACCATAGTTCTCCTGGAAGAGCCTCTCTCTATCTCAACCCTTTCTTGTCTTATTGACATCCCCGAGCGTGTCATCAGTGGAATTCTCAGACCCCTGCATTCCGTTCTCAGCGCCCCAACCACTCCCAAGGAACCAGTCAGAATGCTGCATTTATCTTTTCATGACTTTCTCGTCGACAAGAAGTTGCATGAGACCAACCCCTTTTGGGTTGATGAGCCAGAAACGCACGACAGAATTGCAACAAAATGCCTGGACCTGTTGCGCTCTGGAAAGCACCTGAAGCAGGACATCTGTGATCTGGGCTGGCCGGGAGCCCGACGGAAGGGCCTTGAACAGGGAGACATCGACTTGAAGCTTCCAGATCAAGTTCGGTATGCATGCCTCTACTGGGCTCATCATCTGGAGCAAAGCGGTTTCCAGATCACCGACTCTCACTCAGCCTTCAGCTTCCTGAAAGAATACTTCCTATTCTGGCTTGAGGCCCTCGCTCTTCTGGGAGAGGCACACAACTGCAGCTCCATGATTGCTTCCATACAGCCTCTTGTCGATGTGGGTCATTTCTGTTTTAGAAGGTGAATATCGACATAGCGCATCGCCGCTTTTATGGAGGGTGGCTCAGGCTTGCCTCAGGCGTCGCTTAGCCAGTCCTCACCCCAGATTAGTTGCCCCACCCAAACGTCCAAAGTACCTCCAGGATGCGAGCAAGGGTGTCTAAAATCATGACCCTCTAACTCAATTTGTGTCTATACTTATAAGCCCGAAGGTTCTAGCAATGAAGCTCGGGAGTTTCGTCTTATCCTGTCGGTGGGACGGCTGGCTGCCTGGCCTAACTGCCTAGGGTTTGTTCTCATTATCTATAAGAGGCTATATCCCTTATTGCCTCCCACGCTAATCCTCAGCTTAAATCAGTTTATTATACTTTAATTAACTCTTTTAAAAGCTTTCATCACTTATTTAACACACCATATATAATATCGCTTAAAAAGCAATAAGGGCAGACGGCCTAAGACCTAGATAAGCTGGGCAAGCGGGCTATACTTAATGGACTTTCTTAAGACTACTCCTAACTCGATCTATATCCCGTGAGAAGGGTTTTAGGGCAGCGAAGTATCAAGAGATATAGCCGTGAGTATACATTATAGGAAGCGTAAGTGGTACTTTACTAATATAAGAGCTTACCTATTTAATATAGTTCTAGATATAAGAGAAAATTCCTAGGGTTAATACCGTAGGATATATAAACCCTAAAGTATTTTATTAAGTTTCTTAGGCTATCTAAGGTTAGTAGGCTACCTTAAGAAGATAAGAAAAAATCACTTATTATAAGTAGTATTTATAGTAT
>SSHR01000538.1:0-20477 GCA_006518225.1 Fusarium neocosmosporiellum | reverse complement strand
GTCTGTTTCGGTACTGTACTTGCGAATGCTCGTGATGTCGTCGTCGCGGAGAAGAGAGGGCGTAACCTCGGCGCTAACCGGGCGGGAACCGACATGGCTGAAGGCGGGGGGGGAGCTCAACGTTCTCAAGATGTCGGCGATACTTGAAGTTGAGTAGTTGAAGAAGCGAGGGATACGAGGTAGAAGTTGTAGAGGAATGGCAAAAAAGTTTGGTTTGTAATTGCGGCTCAATGGGAGCAAGGAAACTTGGTGTTGAAAGTCTCGGAAGTTCGTTATTTTTGCCTCGGACGTCATCGGCCGGGGTGTGCGCAGTAGAGGGACAGGGGTGGGCGGATGCAAGATTTGGAGGGCGCTCCCGCTTCTCCGCGATTGGTTCCGAGATGCAATGATTAGGTCAGCTGTGCCTGACTATCAGCACGTGACACACGTCACATGCTTTCGCGTTGGCTTGTGATGGACAGAGTTTGGGATTGGCAGATTCACGAGATGCAGCTGGTTACTGCAATCGCACGAAACAAGTCGTGTTTTTCTCTCTTTGCCACAAATTGCGGGTGCATTTTCTGCCCAGTCTTTAACATCTGGTTTCGGCTCAGTGAAAGCAGCCTACCCTTTTCGGCAGGCGGTGAAGCCCACCTGGACGCGACAGGGCCAAGTAAACAACTGCCAATGCGACAACACCGAATATCGACGGGACTGAGGGATACTAACACGGACATGAATATTGTTTAAGGCGCTCACGACAAAAGCATCAATTTCTCACCATGGAGGAGTCTGCGCCAAAACGGAGGCGTACGTCGCCGCGCACTTCACTCGAGATTGGGGGAACTCCGCCATCGCCTGAACCTGCATCACCGCGACGGAGGCGTCCATCTTATGCATCACCAACAAAAGCGAGTCTTGCGCGTCACAATCCAGAAGTCTTGGAGAGGAGAAGGTCCAGATCACCACAAAAGGCGCCAAATCCGACACTACCTTCCTTGGACCTGGGAGTTGAGCAGAGTCCCTCAGAAGTTCTCGCAGCGCGCTTGGCTGGGAGTCGCTTGGTGAGCGATGCGCCGACACCAACGCATCCCAATGAGGCGACGCCAGGCTCGGGGAGGTCACTGCGGCGTGTTGGAGGCAGTATGGGTGCTCCCGCCCGGCGAACTCCTTCGAAGCTGAATCCGCGTCCAGCACCCCCGCCGGGGCCTGAAGACGAGGACTTTAACCCTTTCCGCGGCAAGATGCTGCGGCGATCACCACCTGCTGGAATACTCATGCCGGCTGATGAGCCTCCGGCTTCTATGCCTGAGCCCGAATTGCCTTCGATCGAAGCTTCTTCACCTCCCCAACCATCGGCTTCAATGCCTGAGCTATCGCTACTCAGGTCCCTGGTTGAGAGTCCACCTGTTGAATCTCACTCACCGTCTGAATCCCCGCCTGCTCCTTTGCCTGAGCCCGAACCGGAAAACGACTCTCCAAGCCAGTTTCTCAACCAAGCCTCTCCGTCACCCGAAGACGACTCCCCAAGTCGGGTTCTAGAGCAGGCATCTTCCTCGCCCGAGCCCATTCCAGCCTCAATGCCCCAACCTGAGCTGCCATCAATGGTTCAACCTGATTCTCAAGAGGCAGCTCCATCCGCGTCACAACCTGTACCAAAACTTCCGCTATCAACGCGCGATGCAGCCCTGCGAAAAAGCTTTCGCAACAGCCCGATTCGATTCCGGGAGTTGTCTCAGCCCAAGGATTCACCTCTGGCAAAACCACCATCACGACTTCTGGACAAGCCGAGAAAGAGTTTCCAGCGAGCTGGATCATCTGCTAGAATCACGGAACACAGGGCCCCCGCCGAGGCGAATGCACCCGAACCCAGGAAACCCCGTCCTTTCGATCCGGACTCGGCCAAAAAGGCAGAGAGGGATGCCCTTCTAAACGAGATGGACAGGCTTAAGAAGGATTTAGAGATTGCGCAAAAGGAGAATGAACGGATTCGACTGATGCAGCAATCTGGTCGTGTATTGGCACCTTCGAATCAAGAGGCAGTTATCGATCTCATCCAGCGCCAACATCTTTCTACGGAAGCTGACAAGGACCAACCTGTGTCTCAACAATTAGTCCAGGCGGCATTAAACCCTACAGCTCTCCTCCCTTTTGGCAAAGCAATCGCTCCTACGCCTTTGGCGCCTGTCGAGGATAAGCAGGCCGAGATCAAGTCACATCACCCTGTCGCCCTGACGGCGGAAGAGGAGTTGCCTTATCTTGAACTTTTCAGTCCGTTCTCGATATCATCAAACATTGCCGTCATGCCTGCGGAAGCAGACCAGCCCCTGAGGCAGCTTCATTCCATCACCTTTCGATCTCGCGAGATACCTGGGGTTTTCACGGCGCGGATGGACATGGTTGTCAGCGCAACTGACTTGACCATTCTCGACCTCAACATGGCAGCTCTTGAGCCAGCTTCGAAGCCGGAACTAGGCCCTTTTGTCGAAAAGATCTGCACCGGCGACTGCAACCGATCCATGCAGATGAATGTCGGCATCCTATCATGGGCCATGGGTGAATGGCTGCGTGTTGCAGTTGACAGAGCAGAACTTTGGTGCCAACTGGAAAACAGTCTTGGCTCCAAGGATGGCGTGTCAGAGGCTACGAGCCAGATGCGCGCACGCAAGTCAAGGCGGAGAAAGAGTGACGAGGAGGATGAGGACACTGCATTTACACACGTGGAGTCAGTCAACAAGGCAGACCTTATCCGCTACATGGGCCAACAATACTTTGACATCTCAATACCCCAAAACGACACAGAAGATTCGGGTGTGGTAGTACGACTGGAATGGAAGACTGAGTTTGACTGGACGGGAGAGGCCGAAAGCAAGCTTGCGGTTCTGATGGGCGTTCCTGGGAAATGTGAGTGCACGCGATTATCACCTCTTGACCATTAGCTGACATGATATGACAGGGCACCAAATGGATGAGCGAGGGTCTCTTGGAAAGATCCCTAAGCTTTTTGGTGAGCTTGTTCATGGCGGAGAGAAACCGGAGACAGCTATACGGACAATTGTGGCATTGGTTGCTGGCGAACAACCATGACAGAGGCCAAGATACGGTATGAAGATGGAATTCCACCACGAACGACTGTAGACCAAGACGAGTTTTCTTTGCGCGGGTCGCATACAAGGAGACGAGAAAGATACCAGAATATTGTAATTAATTGTATTTTGGCCGCGGCGACGGCCTCGAGTGCCTGTTGTATCGTGCCCCCTTTTCCCTCTTTATCCATTAAGAAATGTCCTTAATTCCGGAGCGAAACGCAACGCAACGCCAGTAAAAGCAGCTCAGTCGACGGTGACGCCCATCTTTCGCAATTCGGTCTTGGCCTGGTCAATCTCAGCCATGAGCTCCTTGTGCGCGTCCGGCACGTCGTTGAAGGTGAGGATGCCCCAGCCGAGGCGGAAGAGGAGGAATGCGCCGAAGGAGACGAGGGCCCAAAAGGGGAGCTAAATGCGTGTTAGATCGGGAGGTCGCGAGAGGGAGGTTTAGGAGTGGGACGTACTACGGGGACGATCTGCTCCTGGATCAAAGGAGGGAGGGGGATGAGTTCGAGGAAGAGGGCGAGGTAGAGCTGTTTGCGCCATGGGTTAGCTGATGTTAAGATCGAGGGGTATGGGGTTTGCGCACAGAGGAGACGAGGAGGGCGAGGGAGATAGTCTGCTGGGCGCGGGTCATTGTTGCGGTTTCTTTGTCGAACGGGAGTGAAGAAGCGAAAAAGGAGCGGAGGGTGGACGGGCGACGATAATGCGATGATGTCGATATCCGAATCTTGAGGAGACGTGTAAGTTGTCAGGGGTTTGGCGCGTTGGAGGGAAATCTCGGATGACTAAGGTGGGGTGGATTAGGTAAGCAGCACTGAGACCTTGGCTTGTTTTCTTCATTATTGTAATACTTATAAAAAGGTTCAGGTATTAAAAAAAGATAATAAATATTACTTTTTAAAATATCCTTTTTCTTATATAGCTATTTCTTATAAGTTATATATTTATATTTATATTATTTATTTTAATATATTAAATAGTAATATTTCTTATATAAAAATTTTTATTAATTAAACTGCTTTATAACAAGTATTAATTATATTATAAAGAGGAATTAGTAGCTATATATAGTATAGTACTCTATACCTATTTTTAGCGCTTTGGTAACTTCTTTCTCACAAGGAGCCTCTAGAATCTATAAGCTAACTTTAACTGCCGCTCAGCTGAGGAGCGCCGTCACTTCACAGACGAACCCCTGGAAGTATACTACTTATGACTCAGTCTCAGTTCGTTGACAAACATTTAAGACGAAAAGTTGTCCTTCTGTGCAACGACTTTTTAGAAGCAAGAAATACAAGACTGTATCTCTGTCGTTCAACAATAGCATCACATCTCCATACCCTCCTCTCGTTACTCCCACCTCGTCATTATGGCACGAGCTCCCTCTCTCAACATTACCGTCACCCCACAGTATCAGGGTGGAACACCAAAGTCGCTTTCTGTGCGTTTGGTTATTGAAAAGCCCGACTTGACCGCCAACAATACACTCGTCCGCCTGACGGACGTCGGAGACTTGTTCCTAACCTCGCCGTATACAAACGCCAATGCAGTACAAGCTTCAGACTCCAAGGGCGAGGTTCCTCTTATCCAGACGGACGACAGTGACGGCGAACGCCAGTGGAATGTTGCACGAGCGACCACAGGCGATGTGACGGTGACGTACAACGCAACGCATATCAACAGCGATTCGGCACCTACTATCGCGCTTTTGGATCTTCGTCGGGATCACGACGGTATAAATGGCGCCGGAATGTCTCTTTTTGCTCTTCCTCCCGAGGATAAGAGGTACTCGATCAACCTGTCCTGGGATCTGAGCCAAACACCGAACGGCACACGAGCTGTGTGGACATACGGCGAGGGGCCTCGAACCGTCACAAAAATAGGAAGCACCAAGCTGGTGACGGAGAGTCACTTTGCCGTTGGGCCGTCGATGAACAGTTATCCGCCCGCGGCCAACGCTACTGAAGATTTCGGGTTTTACTGGTTCGAGGAGCCCGGCTTTGATGTACTACAGCTCGCAGAGTGGACGCAAAACCTCTTCCATTACATGAAACGCTTCTTCCACGATACCGAACCGGCGTATCGAATCTTTATGCGAGGAAGTGCGAGCAGCCAGGGCACGGGCGGGGCGGCCCTTTTATGCTCCTTCATGTTTAGTTACATCATGGGCGCAAACAACACTTGGGAGGGCTTCCAGGCTCTTCTATCCCACGAGATGGTTCACAATTGGCCGACACTGTCCTCTAACGATGACGATATCACATGGTATGTGGAGGGCATTGCAGATTATTACTCCATGGTACTTCCTTTCCGTCTTGGACTCTTTACTATCGATCGGTTTATGCACGGCATGAATAACATGGCAACTGCATATTACACCAATCCCATGATCAGTCTCACCAACGCAGAGGTCGAAGCCCGAAACTCAGAGAGCGAACATATAGAGACAGTACCGTATGGAAGAGGCATGCTTTTCTTGATTCGGCTAGATGCACAGATTCGGGCGAGAACAAAAGGCACGCGCAGTATAGACGATGTTGTGCTGAACGTTTTGAATCGAACGCGATCGGGTCAGAGCGACAGGCTAGAGGATCTTCTTGATGTGCTGGAGCAAGAGCTTGGGCCTTCTGCAAGAGATGAATACGAGGAAATGGCCAATGCCGGGCCGTTGGTGCCTCCTTGCACCAGCCTAAGTCCTTGCTTGACGGTTCAAAAGACGCAGATGGAGCTATACGAGCTCGGGTTCGAAAAAGGAGCCAAGGACGGAAGGCCTTTCATCACCAAAGTGGTTCCAAATTCGAGAGCTGCGCATGCTGGATTGTTGGTTGGAGATGAGGTTGTGTCGACGGACGATCGATTCTCCAACCCCACCGTTACCGCTGCTTACGAGGATGTGGGTGCCGAAACTCTGGTCAAGGTCCGGAGAAATGGCGAGGAGCTCTCGATGACATACCGGCCAAGAAGTTTCAACAGGGTTGAAGCGTACCGGTGGGTGAAGAGGGACGGTGGTGAAGGGCCCCAAGCTCTGCCCCCTTTTTGGAGCCAGGTCAACGGTAGCTCTTGATGTTGTTTTTGATTGTCCACGGCTTGTATGCATTGTTTTACTTGGAGATATGCTTATGCCTTATTGAATTTCCCAGTTGCGATTAAAGCGCGAGAGGGCTAGCAGGCGCTTCTGTGGTCTGAGGTGACATTGGCGGTGCTCAGGGTCAAAGCCCTTCGTGATTTGGAACACGAGGCGATGGCTTCGGCGTCCGCCGGCCACACTCCTGTCGTCCAGGCTAGCTGGTAGAAGAAGTCATTTTCCCTTTGTCCACAAGAAAACGCTTTAAAAGATGAGTCCTCAAAACCGTGTCATCATCGATACTGATCCAGGTTGGTGTTCCGGTTCATCCTTGTGTAGTTGTTGCGTAGCTGACTGCCCCAGGTGTGGATGATGCCTTGGCCCTGTTGTTAGCCTTGTCATCATCGTCTGAGGAAATTGACATTGCATTGGTGTCGGTGACGTACGGCAATGTACCCTTACAGAGGTAATACCCCTGTATCTAGAGCACCAGGTCGGCTGAGGTCTGACCCAGCATAGTTGTCTGCGGAACGTTATCGCGCTGTTCCATGTTCTTGAGAAGGAGATGGAGTGGAGGCGTTCCCGGAACCTACCCGAAGGCTTTGGATACTTGCGTGCTTCCAAACCCTTGATAGCAGCTGGCGCTGTGCATTCATTGCTTGAAGAGGAATTGGCCGCTGATTTCTTCCGTGAGTCTTCCGTGACCAATAAAGGCCGTTGCTCACGCTCCTGCTAGATGGGCTGGACGGGCTCCATGGCGTACACGAAGCGTACCCCTCCCTGAGTCCGTCTGATATCTGGAGTGATGCCCTCGAACAAGGCGAGGATGCCTCCAATCGCTTTTTTGAGCCTGCCAAGGACACCGCGCACAAAGAGATTCTGAGGATCCTCTGCGAAAGCCCCCCAGACACCGTGTCTATTTCTGTGCTTGGTCCCATGACCAACATAGCGCTGGCTGCCGCCGAAGACCCGGAGACGTTCCTCCGCGTCAAGGAGGCAGCCGTCATGGCGGGAGCGGTACACCTGCCTGGGAATATCACGCCATTTGCAGAGTTCAATACCTTTGCTGACCCCATCGCAACAGCCAGGGTCTTTGCGTTGACCTCCCCTAACCCTCAATCTACAATGCCTAGATTCTCCCCTGCTTCCCTTTTGGAGTATCCACCAAAGCTGTCACAGAGATCGAACCTGAGACTATTCCTCTTGGACATCACGACACGCCATCGTCTTCACAAACCCTACTTTCATGAACGCATCAAAACGCCCCTCCTCGCGGGAAGCCCTCTTGCTCAGTGGACGAACCATTTCGTCACACGGGCTTTCGACAAGCTTAAGTCCCTGGAAGGCGGAGGTGAGGACTACCAGCCCAGGCTATCACTACACGACCCCATGGTCATATGGTATCTGTTAACTCGAGAGGATCCGGGCTGGCTGTCAGTCACGGAGGATATCCGTATCGAGACGGCAGGCGAATGGACACGTGGAATGCACGCCATCGATAAGAGGATTGATGAGCAGCCTGAAAAGACGGAGATAACGCTGGAAGAGGATCCCGACTCGGCAATTGCTGATCCAGGTGATGGAATGGGCTGGGACGGCAGCAACAGGGGCAATAGAATTACTAGAACGACCGCTTCGCCAGGAGAATCCATCTTTGCGGAGGTGCTGATGCGCAAAATCTTTGGTTAGCTGACGACATAGCGGCCTAGAGTTAGTGGAGGAGATCAAGGTCGTCACTGTTATCATCGTGTAGAGCGAATCTCAGGGTCTTTAGGGATCATCATTAGATGTCAGAAGTGTTGATGCACGAGAAGAAAGCTATCACTGTGAGTCAGTGGTCAAAAGCGTGCTGTGCAAAACAACCCCCTGTGAAAATCACGGCGTGCCTGGTTACAGAGACTTGCTTCGCTCACACAAGGGAGCACATAATCCAGCCTTGAGTAACGAACTGGAAGCTTCATCGGCGGCACACCGCCAATCTCCCCTCAAAGCTTCCCTCAGAAGGAACAAAGTACATAGTATCTACACAGTAATTGTTACACAGAACCAATGTCAGAGCACAAACGAGATCAGGCGGTGATGTCCGAGACCAGTAGATGGGTAGCCATTACCTTTTGGCATAGCAAAACATGACGCAGGTCTTCCCAATGAACCACAAGAACCCAAGGAACCGAACAGTGGAAATGACGGCGGTCGCATAAAGAAGAAAGTTGAAGTAGCCAGGCGTCCGGTTCTCTGAGGCCTCCTGATACAATGGTCAGTGTCGACTCCTCGTGCAACCATGGAATACAACTTACAGCGATACCGAGAGACTCAAAATCGTTGGTCGACACCAAGACAACCAACAGCGCATTGCACAAGATCCAAGAGATGACCAAACCCGTCCTGAACGATTTGTATGAGTCATCCACGTCCTGTTTCTCGATTGTAGACTCCTCCTCCAGGGGCGCAAGGGCTCGATGCACCGTTTTCTCGAACTGGGTGTCAATATCTTCCTGCTCTCTCTCAACCATGACGGTGTTGGCATCTTCATCCTTGACTACCGTTGCCGAGGGTAGTGCGTCATTCGTATCGGCTCCCTTGGTGCCCCATGATACATCATGCCAATTATTAAAGGCATAAACCATGATGATGTTTGTGAAGGTTGAAGCTGGCAGAAGATACTGAGGAAAGGAGTGGAACATGTGCCAGGGGTCCATGTAGATAAAAGAGGCAAGAAAATTCAACCCGTAGATCGTGACAAGGGCCAACAGAATCACCCCGGCCACGCTGTCTCCAAGCAAGCTTGAGGCAAAGTCTCCCGCCGAGCTGAAAGATCCGTGTTGGCCAAAGAACGAATCGAGGGCTTTGTAGACAAGGAAGAAGGATAGGATCAGAATGTAGGCTTGAATCAGGCCAAATATCATAAACGACGCGACGTATGTGTATTTGGAGCCCTTGGGATGATTCCCCAACGCGAGAATAAACTGAACGACGAGTAGAATGGTGTAAATGTACTTGATGAGCACATTGACTACGGGCGTTGCAGTATCTCCGAATGGCCAACCATGGTGCTGTGTCCCGGCGTTCGGCGTGCCAACAAGTTCCATGATAATGACCGTTGTGAGATAGTATGATGACAAAGACAGCCAGCTGAAAAGGATATTGACGAGGTTATACACAAGTTGAACATGCAGCCAGAACATCCTGAGAAGGCTATGTCGCGACTTGTAGATGCGACCAAAGTGCGTAAGAGAGTAAAGGGACGCGGCAAAGGCGCCGTTCAACCACCTACGTCTCTGGCCCAGGAATTCCGTGGCGCCTTCAGGGACGTCCGTTTCGCCCTTGGCGGCCTTGATATAACTCAATCGCCACTTTTGACCAGCCTTGGCAACGAGCTCAAAGCATAAAATGCGGTCTTCGGCTAGGAACATGTTTTTCTTAAAGATATTCATCCCGTCGACCCCCTTTTCCCCCAAGATCTTGGAGAGGGTGTGGTCGCCATGAAAGTATTGGTTCAGGGGCCGAGGCATCGCGAGGAAGCTTGTCGAGTGGGGAATCAGCAAGGCCAAGGAGGAGGCCATCCCCATCGAGCTCTCTGCGACGCCTGAGGGATCGGGACTCTACGCCAAGCTAGGCTTTAAAAAGGTTGGGGTTTGGAGATGGAGACCGGGCATGGAAGGGAGTGATGGCCTGGGTGGGTGGGGCATAATGAGGTGGCAGCCGGAACAGTAACATGTTCCCATGCTGGATAGTTGGCTGTTCTTGTCTTCTTGCCACTCGAAACTAACGAGTAAGTATGTGTAATCCTAGAGAAATAGATTAGATAAAACTGGCTGAGCTATTGGCGGCGTCATGTATTTAGGCCTGTTCCGAAACTAGATCTTATCAACTGGTTTTCATGCCTTGCTTTGTCGGTGCCGTTGCTCAAACCCTACCGCCCCTCGATCCTCGCGCCCTTGTTTCTATTGGAGTTTCCTCACTCGCATCTGTGGTTGTTGCTAGTGAAATCTTAGGTCTAGATTGTGGTGATTTTGATCCTCTCGCTGATAACATTCTTATTCTCAGTTGCCGGTATCCCGTCCCTCTCCAGTTCTTTCGAAGTAGAGAGATGGCCATCACTTCTTAATCGGTGCTTTGTTTTTCCCTTTTGACCTTGAGCTGTGTGTCCAACTCTCTGATCCTTGCGTGTTTCTGCTTATGGCTACGGGGCTCACTCTTTTTGTCCATGCCGTTGGTTAAACTGCCATTGTGCATTAAAGTTTCCCTCCCCCGTCAACCTGCCTGGCTGCGATCTCGACACTTTTGTCACTTTGCTTTTGGTGGCTCGCTCCTCGCAGCTGCATTTGTCTTCCCGGGTGTGGTTTGCCCTGGTGTCGAGACCCTGGCCATGCCCAAGCCCGTTTTCGATCCAAGTCTTTCACTCTTGAGCAACCTCGCTCCTCGATTCGAAATTTTGTCGATGAAAGGCAAGAGTACTACGCCTACTTTCCCTCATATCTCTCCGGGTGCGTGTGTATGATGATCCTTTACCAGCCCGTCTTGCTCTTGGCGTATCTTTGTCGGTGGGGGGGGGTTGACACTTATCGCAGGCCTGCCGCTGCTCCCATCAATTGCAGCAGAACGCCCACAGACAGTAGTCTCATCACGGGAAAAATCACATGCGCAGAATCATCTTTTCGGTATTATTAAGGCTCAAACTTGCACAGCTGCGAGTCAGCCGCTAGTCTGCCACCCGGGTCAAGGAAAAAACGAGACACTAGGATAAACCTATAAGCATGTTCTCCCCTAAAAACAATCGATAGAGTATAATAAGAATAAGGAAAAGTGCTTTAAATCATTAGATTATCTGATAAGATTTTCTATAAATTTATTTCTAATGCTTGAGAGGAGTTAGATAACCCTCTTTGATGTTCTGGTGTCTCGTTTATTTCTTGATCCGCGTGTCTGCCTTCACCCCTGCGACAAGGCAACCAAGAGGCAGTTAAGCGCCTGTTTACTCCGCAGAAGCTGAACATGCACCTAGCTCAGCCACCAAGACGCAGTGGGGGGCACACAGCCGAAGAGAAGGCGCAATGCCATTGGGGAACGGCTTGAGAGCTGGACGAGTCCATTTGGCTTGGGCGCGAGACAGGGGCTGTATGCAGGCAGAACTGTCAAGGCTGTCTCTCAGTTAGACCTAAGTCAGGCTGACTTGGATCCTACATCTCCACGACCACAATCATGTCCGACGACGAACTCACTGGAAAATCATGGCACTGCTTCGCTGGATGCTGCTCGCGGAACTCAACAAAGTCAAAACTAAGACGGAGAGATTCTAGGATTGTGAATGGATCCGACTTCTCATCGCAGAGTAGGTGGGCAATAATGGATGCTTGGTGTCGGTCTAACGAAGTCGAATTCTAGAGACGCCCTCGCCTTTGCGCCAAAGCCAACATTTGGCCAGGTTACCGGCTCCTTCTCAAGTGGCTTCCAATGCTCGCAACTCAGCGCCTTCCTTCACCAATGCGCACATCCCCTCAACCTCGACATTGCCCTCATCTGTCATCGCCAAGGCTGCCTCACCATCAATTGACAAGCGACAGAGCGAACAATTCACGGCACTGAAAGACGCCGACGCCATCTTCCAGGAGCTTTGGGATGCTGCGCTTGAAAAGGCTAGAGAATCCGAGCAGGACCCGCGTGTCCCTGAGATCATTGATGCATTCACAACCGAGGCCATCGGGGAGTCCAGCAATGAATCTCTGGGTGCTAGAGAGTTGGCCACCGTCATCAAGGACGAGATGGAGGATGAGATCAACAGTCAATATCATGACGGCAACACGTCCCGCTTTGTCAAGCAGGTTATTTCAACCCTTACCAAGTTTGCAGTCCTCGGCGACGTCGCCGTCAGTGTTGACCCTGTTCACGCTGCTCTCCCATGGGTTGCAGTACGGCTTGTTCTCATGGTACGTATCGTATTTCATATGCTCACAGCGGTGTATCTCTAAAAATTGCATAGACAGTCACTGCGAGAAGTGAATTGAGGGAAAAGCTTCTCGGGGGACTCGCCAGGGTCACCTCCCTCTTCCTCCAGTGCAGCATGTACCAACGAATATACTTGGGCTCTGATCTGGCTACGACAGCTCTTCCTGAGGATATTCTCAACCATCTCAAAGCAGCCATCATTGAAGCATATACCAGCTCGTTACGGTTCCTCGGCTTTGCTGTTTATCAACAACGGCAAAATGGAAGATTTGTCAAGGCACCATTTCAGCTTGGAGACGCGGCAAACTACTTGGGAGATATGGATCAGGCTGGTGGACAGCTCAATCAAGCTGGAGATGTTTGCGAAAAGTTTTGCAACTTTCAGGACCGAGCAGCAACCCAGGATGTTTTGCAGCTTGTCGGTGACCTTCGTAAGACGCTCCAAGAGCCTCCGTAAGTTTCATGGTGCTTTCCGCTCACATGATGACTGCGATTCTGATGATGATTCTAGCAAGATCGTCTACCACATATACCAGGAGGACCTCTTATCTAAGCTCCCTACAGCAGGCGCCGCTTTTGATCATTTTAACAACCAGGCAGATGTTGCCTGTCACCCCAACACCCGGGTTGAGCTTCTCAAGACGATATATGAATGGACTCACGACACCCAGAGCCCCAGAGTTTTCTGGCTGCAGGGCTTAGCTGGTACGGGCAAGTCCACCATCTCCCATACCGTGGCTCGAGACTTGAGAGGGAACGCACTTGGTGCCAGCTTCTTCTTCAAGAGAGGCGATGGTGAGCGCGATAACGCAAGACATCTGTTCACCACAATCGCATACCAGCTTGCTCGTAAGCTATCCCCGCTGTGCAAGCATATCTGCGATGCAATCGAGAACGAACCTCGGATGGTTGAGGGATATCTGAGTGTTCAGTTCCAAGGACTGATCCTCGGCCCGCTGAAAAAGCTTCAAGACCAAGGGTTTACCAGAACGCTACTCGTCGTGATTGACGCACTCGACGAGTGTGAGCAAGAGACACACCGGGAAACAATCATTGATCTTTTAACCAAAAGTCAGCTAAGGAATCTCAAGGTATTTGTGACGAGCAGGCCTGAATTCGACATTCGAAAACGGTTCAGCTACGCCAACGGAACCTACCAGGACCTCGTGCTTCATCGCGTGGACGAACACATTGTCGAGCATGACATACGCGTGGTGTTGGAATACCACATGTCCAAGTTCACGCGCGAGTACAATCAGGTCAGCGACAAGGACTCCCATCTCGCTGAAGATTGGCCTGGAAACAAGAGACTCGAAAAACTCGTCAAAATGTGTACTCCATTATTCATCTCTGTGGCAACGTTTCTGCGGCTACTTCGACTCTGGCCAGAGGGGCCAGATACTGTCGTCAACTTTTTCCTCGAAAACCCGGCCACGTCAACATCAGAGTACGGAAAGCTCTACTACCCCGTATTAAGGCGAATGATGGAACTTGTGCCAAGTTTCTATCGAGACAGATTCAGAGCCACCTTTAAACAGGTCATAGGCTCCATCATCCTTCTTTCAAGCCCACTGGGGGCGAAGACCTTGTCACGCCTGTTGAAGATCTCGATACAAGAAGTTGATGGTCAACTCCGTTATCTACGTTCAGTCCTCGATTTGCCGGATGAAAACTCTCCCATGGACCCCATCAGGCTGTTTCATCTATCCTTCCGAGATTTTCTGGTTCATGAAACGGACGCCGGCGAGTTTCGAGTTGAGGAGGCCGAAACTCATCAGAGACTGGCCACTCATTGTTTGAATGTCCTGTCAGAGATACTCAAGACAGATATTTGTGGCCTAGCATCGCTGGAAAAGAAGCGCTCCCTAATCAAGGAGAATGTGCTCTCGACATGTCTCTCCCCAGAAGCACAATATGCATCCATCTCTTGGGTGCATCATGTGAGAGCGAGCGAGCACATGATCAAAGATGGAAGCCCAGTTCATCAGTTTATGCTGAAATACTTTCTGAACTGGCTGGAGTGTTTGAGTCTCATGGATAAGCTATCCGAGGCGTCCAGGCTGATCGATGACCTACAGCAGGTTACTGATGTAGGTCACCTTGCCTGCCAACTGTGCTTACAAACTGGGCTAATGTGTATCTTAGGCTGAAGAAGGCGCCAACCTGTCTAGGTTTCTCCAGGACGCCAAGCGTTTTGTGTTTGCTTCCCGAACTATGGTTGATTCGACACCATTGCAGCTATACGTGTCGGCCCTCGTCTTTGCCCCAAAGGTGAGTTTAGTTCGGCAAACATTCGAGGCGCAGATACCCCATTGGATATCCCAGTTACCCCTGGTAGAATCCGACTGGTCGGCATGCCTACACGAATTTGGTATTGACCTCAACACCAGAAGCTGTGTCACCTTCTTGGCTAATGGCTGGGTTGCAATAACATCATCGACCAATGTCAAGATCATGGACCCGGCGAGTGGCATCTGCATTCATACACTTAGTCGCTGTGAGGATCTTGTCCTGGCACTGGCCGTTTCGCCGGACGGGAGACTCGCCGGCGCCTCCTTGGGTGGGACAGTGAGAACCTGGGATCTAAAGAATGGCGAGTGCCTGGAAAGGTTCCTTGTGGACGACGCCAAACAAATAAGTTCTATGGCTTTTTCGGCAGACGGCCATTTTCTTTCCCTGGTGACAAAGGAGCACAAGGGCAAATTGATTGATTCGCGTACAGGCCATATGGCCCTGTTGCACACTTTTGACTTTAGGCGAAATAGCGGTATTGACCCTGCCGTCAAAGCCGAGAAATTTTCTGGGGATGGGAAATGGTTGGCGTTGAGTGGGAACAAGACGATCAAACTGTTCGAGTGGGAGTTGAGAAGGGATACCAAGTGGCGATATCTGACGAGCCCTCAACGTGCCATCTCGAAAATGGACTTCTCGGCGGACGGCAGGGTGCTGTATTCGGCCTCGTATGAGAGCACGGTTGTCTTGTGGGACACGGCAACAGGTCAGTGTCTTCGCACTATCCAATTTCCGTTTACGGGCACCACATCAGTGGCTTGCTCAAAGGATCGGGTAGCCGTAGGCTCGATGCGTGGCAACGTTGCCATTCTGGGTCTGGAAGGGGGCTCCAAACCCCAAATCCTGGCCGGTCATGACAAGGCTGCCGGGTCTCTTGCCTTCTCGCCAGATGGAGAATTACTTGCCTCATCTACGAACGGATCGTCAGCCAAAATCTGGGATCTGACAGCCACGACTTCTGAAACGGGCCAAGGCCATTTCGAACCCGTCAGGGAGATTGCCTTTGCGTCCAACTTCAAGCTTGTTGTGTCATCAGACCTTGTGCGCAAGATAACAATCTGGGATGTGCGGCAAGGAACTCGCGTGGAGCAGCTAACTTTTAACGGCTTCACTGCAATGGCCACGGCAGAGAGGACATCACTGCTGGGTGTGGGTTTGACAGGAGAGGTCCGGATCATCAACTTGGACGATATGTCTACGACGCACACGCTGGCGACGATCCTCAGCCAGGTCCGATCTCTGTCTTTCACTCCCGATGGAGGACGACTCGCAGCGGCTTCGTCATCCCGTGGGGGAGTTGAAGCCCAGTCCAGTGTTCAAATATGGGGCATGAAGCACCTGGATGTAGGTCATGTTGGGATATTACCAATCGATGGCACCAAGGAAGTGACTTCAGTCGCCCTGTCACCAGACGGCGAGCAGGTTCTGTTTGTCAAGGAAAGTATTGAAATCGTTGTTACAAACCTCTCAACCGACGAGGGCTGGACAAGAGATTTCAGAAACCTCAACACAGCCGGTTTCTCACCAGACGGACGACATGTCATCGCCGGGCATCAAAGCTGGGCTGGCAAAATATGGGACAGCGTGACGGGACGGTGTCTCCGAGAATGGCCAGGCCTAGATATGAATCTCCGGTATAGCTGCAGGTTTCAACCAAGCTTCTTGAAGGTGGAAGCTGCGCTGAGCGAGTCGGCTTCATCGTCTCCTGGGGGTCAAGACTACATGAGCAGGTATCATCTGAGCCAGAATGGGTGCTGGCTTGTGAGAGATGGGGAAAAGGTGCTCTGGCTGCCTTTGGAATATGCGGCATCTTGTGCGGTGACGACGGGTTCTATGATTGCTATTGGGTCCAGGATGGGGAGGGTGATTGTTATTGGGCTGGAATAGTCTCGGGGGCGGATGTTTGGATATAATGACCCATCATCTTACGGGTAGCTGGATATGGATGTAATAGTAATACACGAGGCCTCGATATCTATGGATCTTGACACCTAATGCCGCGCAACACGGCAGTTGAGGAGTGGGAAAATCTAGTGGCGTGAACATATTGTAGTCGTCTCACATCTGTGGTTAGATGGATGTCACGATTAACAGCAATGGGATTAGTAGGCCATGTAGAAGATCAAGTCAAGGGTAATCGTGTGTGATTCGAGTGGCTATGTATTGGCAACACTATAATACCGTAATATCTTTTCAAGTCAACTCGAAGCCTTGGCTCCTAGAGTCCTTCTGGATGTTCTACATGCATGTCCCTTCCAGCCTGGCGATCTTCACTCTACATGCCCTCGGCTTCTCTGTAAATTAAAGTACGCTCGAGTTAATTAACCTAGGTATTGCTTAGACTTGCCTGATCAAGATACCATCGGTGACTCAGAAGCTGCCTCGGACGCCTTGCCGACCAATCGCATGATTTACGGAACCTCGGGACTCATTCCCACGACAAGACGATGAGGAGTGGCAGAATTCGCGGAAGCACAACGAGAGCAGAGGTGGTGCATCTTGGCAGGGTGTTTGTTGGGCGAGAAACGTGTAGGAGCATTCCATGGCCGATTCTGTCAACATCTTGCTTGACCCTGAACAACAAACAGTTGGACTACTCCTGTCCAATATTCTTTCTATTTATTCCTAGCAGGACGAATCACTTCTGTGCTGCTGATCATCTGCCCGAGATTTTCATACCTCCACCGGCTCACATGCACCTCACTCCTGTCCAAGCCACCATTGGTCGTGGCATATACTCCTAGAAGCGAGCCTGATACAAGTTTGTGTTAGCACGGGTAAGCTTAAACGAGAAGAAAAGGCATGTACTGACCTCCCCAGCGCCCCGCGCCTCCGCTTGTTGTCGCAGTAGAGGCGGTTCTGGACATGGAGAAGCCTCGACCCTGGCCGTCCTCGTCCAAAACTGTTGCTAAAAACACGTATTCGAGCGCGTTCTCCGCCTTGATGCTAAGCTTGATTCGACCAGACGAGTTGTCTGGAAGGGGAGTCAAGTCCTCGAAGGAAGACGACCCAGTCTGGCGGAACCGAAGATGGGGGCATAGCACAGCGCCTTCGCTTCTCACCCAGGTGAAGCTGATACTAGCATGCTGTAGCTCCGTGAGGAACACGGCCACACCGACTTCTTCATTCTCGTAGAGGATAAGCGGTGACTGAACCTCGATGCTGAAGTTGAACAGGGTTGATGTTTGTCGACGACCTACAAACGTCAAGCCTCGGCCGTCCTTGAACTTTCCTGCCAAGGACTGCTGCGAGGAGACGAGGCGAAGGCTATTGGGATGACCAGGTGGTGAGATCGTAATTGAGTCTTCAGGGGGGAAGCGCCAGTGGACGAAGTGCAATGGGAGGTTGGAGCCCACGGCGGCAAAGTCTAGATCGTCTCCTTTGTCGACGAACTGCCCCGATCCAAGGACTCCGAGATTGCTCTCAGGTAGGAACCGAGTATTCATCCGTCCTCTCACTGGCTCCGGCCTAGGCCAGTCGTTCTCTGCCCAAGACACCGGGAACAGGACCGTCTCTCGACCTATGGGGTAATTCACATACTCGGGCCCCGAACGCGTCGCCAATGCCACTCCCCACCAGTTCCCATCTCCGTCCTGAAACAAGTCGGCATGGCCAATCGCCTGGAAGTACTCGCTCGTGTTGCGGTTCGTGAGAATGGGATTGTCTGCGCACCCCTCAAACGGTCCGCTCGGGCTTCGCGATCGAGCGACATTGACGCAGTGAGGCAAGTCTGTGCCGCCCTCGGCGATGAGGAGATAGTACCAGCCGTCTTTTTTGTACAGGTGCGGGCCTTCGGGTGCTATCCCACCCGTGCCTTTCCAGAGGGTCTTTTCAGGTCCTGTTGCCCCGGTGTCGAGGTTGAGTTCGAACTGGATGATTTCCTGATGAAAAGAGGCCGCTTGAACGAGGACCCGGCCGTCGTCGTCCCAGAAGATGTCAGGGTCGAGAATTAACTGAGGCTGTCGAAAAACGATGGGATCAGTCCAAGATCCTGGATCGAATGGATCTGACGAGGAAAAGACAAGGCCGAAAGAAGCTTTGGCATCACCCACGGTGACATATTCCACAATTACGTAGAACCTCCCGTCATGGTAGCGTATGGTGGGAGCGAATATGCCATTGTCCTGTGCCTCGTGGAGACCAATCTCGGGAACTTGTCCCCGGCGGTTCACGACGTTGCAGCCGAGCTTCCAGTTGATCAGGTCCTTGCTAGAGTATAGAGGGAGGCCGGGGAATATCATGAAGGATGAAGTCACGCAAAAGAAGGTGTTGTCCCACCCTGGAACAAAGATGCAGCTGGGGTCTGGATTCCAACCCGGGAGGATTGGGTTGGTAAATCCTTTGGGCCGTGAAGAGCGCTGGTCCATGGCGTTATTCATCGACAAGTGCCTCTCAAAGGGTGAAGTAGGAATAGAATTTTTGAGAGGAGTAAGGACGCTTCTGTCTGTTTTAAATAGCTGTTGATTTGTTAACCTAGGAATTCTTGGCTGTTAAGCTCGGGGGAGCTAGGGCCGAGCTGAATACGTAAAATCGTATAGAGGAGCATATTACTCGCTGCAGGCAAGCCTGACCTGTAATAGGATCGATTGATTGATCCATCATTTGGGCGAACCTCTACGCCAGCTGTCAGGCCGTCAGGTGCTGCGTTAAACCAAAAATAGGAGGTTCCCATACCTGTCTGTTCAACTCGCGGCATCCTTTTCCCCTATACATACACTTTTATGCAGTGTCACATAATCTTGAATGCTCATGCACAGCTATGCACATCATTTCAACTACTCCTATCTATCAGCCGTAGAAGGATTCTGCTAATTTCTTTCAAAGAGGGCACACGTCACACTCTACTGCGATTGCAAGAACCTAACCCAAGTTGCCCGCTCACTGTAGTCTTCCAAATTGGGCTCGGCTTTGGTGCTTAGAATAAAACCCCTGCCTGAGCTGACTTGGCCGGGGTCTGGATTGGGGGAAAACTTGTCAGCTTGACAGATCTGGTCATACCCAGCGACGACTAACCGTTCGTGTCAAAGAGGCTGGGCGCTGACGCTTGGCAAATAAATTCAGTCGTTCCCCTCACGATATGGACATTATCAGACTCTTCCTCGTCTTTTTGATGGCCTCGCATATCTACAAACATGTCGTCTATTGGCACCGTACTGCAACTCATCGGCTTGGCCAGCGTTGTCTTGACCACTTATCGAATTCTTAGCAATGTCTCGCTCTGGCTTCCTTTCAACACGAATCTCAAGCGGTACAATCGAGAGTCACGGGCGCCTCTGCCGGCATTGGATGAGGCCTCACAGAGGAGCTTGCTGCAAAGGGCTTCAACGTCATTCTACTGGGGCACAAACGCGATGAGCTCCAAGAGACACGCGATAGCATCGTTGCGGAATTCCCGGGCATTGAGGCCAGGATCTTGGTGCTTGATGCGGCGCATGCTTCACCTGCTGAGATTGAGACAGCCCTCATTTCCGTCGCGGACCTTCAAATAATCGTCCTCGTCAACAATGTCGGGGGCATGCAAATGGTCCAGGCACCGAAATTTCGGAGACTAGATCAGTTGTCGGCTGAGGACTTGGACGGTGTCGTGTTCCTGAGCGCTCGGTTCATGGCTCACGTCACGCGCCTTTTGATCCCGCTTCTGGCAAAGAATGGCCCGCCCCTGATCATCAACCTCAGCTCCGGTGCTAGGATGGGCATGCCCGGCGTTGCTGCCTACTCCGCTNNAGCAACGCCGTGGCAAGAGAGATGAAAGTAGACGGTCTCCCAGTCGACGTTCTGGGGATTGTACCCGGCGATGTCGAGTCGCAGTCGAACAATGTTGGCTTGCAGCCTGGCTCTCCCAGTTCGAGGCAGTTTGCCAAGGCGGTGATGGATCAAGCTGGACGGGCTGCTTCCAGAGGACTTCTCGAGATTTGTCCATGGCCCATCCACGCGATGCAGATTGCCTTTTTCGACTCCTTGCCCGAATGGTTATCGCAAAAGTTGATGTTGACGTGTTTGAGAAGAAGAGGGCTGAAGAGGGGTTGAAGAAGGACTGAAGGGTTGACTGTTGCATGAGCAGACACTTGGCACGCCATCTTGGCCGCTCTATCTATCGGCGCAGTTAT
>SSHR01000537.1:0-11392 GCA_006518225.1 Fusarium neocosmosporiellum | reverse complement strand
TCTTAAAATACATAAGGCCAATAGAGGCGCCGTTGACGTCGAAGTCACTATTAGTCCCAAGCATTAATTCCTCCTTATTAAATAGGTTATCTACTAGTTCCTCTTCCTTAATAACTACATCCTCGGCATCCTCCCACCCAGTGAAGTCAATCTCATCAGGGGATATGTCTTTAATGCTGATCAGATGATCCTGACTGCCGTTGGGTCGGATGCTAATACCGCAGTTAAGGAATGCCTTCTGGACGACTTCTGGGCGTTAAGAAAGTCGTTCCACGGCACGAGCAACTACCCAGGTTGTCATGACCCTCTTATCACTCACAGACCACTCTTTTTCCCCTTCCTTTTCCCTTCTTTCGACATATAATTCCATCTCTTCACGTAGGAAGTCCTTGATAAGTCTATTCATAGCTGTATCTAGTGGCTAGACGAGACTCGTGTAGCCAGGAGGAATCATAGCTCTTATAACGGACTTCCCCTTCAACTCGTTAGTCACTGGCTTGGTCTTGTGGAACGTGGCTACGTCCATAACCAGCAGGAAGTCCTTCTCTTTCTCCATTGCCGTCGGCAACTCCTCCTTTATCCAGTCTAGGAAAAGGTCCTCATTATTATATGCAGTCTCATTGAAGGCCACAGTGACGTCTGGAGAGTAAAGATGACCTTCTTCTTCGAGAATCCTTCCTCTGGGGGGAGGGGCGCCGTGGAAGATGATCTTAGGCTTTAGACGGGTGACGCCGTCAGCGAAGATGTACAGCACAAGGGTGGCCTATCTCTTTCCCCACCCGCTCCGGTCACTGTAACCGTTAACGGTACGGGCCCCGCGTAATTCATATATGTGACCATCGAGATATTCGAAGGGAATAGGAGTCTTATCGACATTCAAAATGAATTTCTGATTAAAGCGACGAACGGGGGAATCGAGGATGTAATTTATATTTAGTTTAGCCGGCTAGGGGTCGAGAAAAGATGGTCTTTTATTCCTCTGAGATACCCGGCGAATGTACCGAAGGAAGGAATTCGTGACAGCCCTATACTCCTTGGGTCGCCGGGTGGACTGCTTCGTGATCCTTCTTCTGACTATATTATGCCGCCGTTTAAAGCCACTCCACCATCCATTTAAGAAGGTAAATAGGTGACTGATAGTGGGATGTTGCTCCTGGAAGATAGACCGAGCCTGTCTTCTAAACCAGCCTGTTATGACTATCTTCTTCTCTTTTCTCGCCGTTAAGAACCATCCAAATAAGGCGTCTTCTAAGGCCGGCCACCGGGGGGAATACCTTCGTTCCTTGGGCCCAAGAATTGACACTCGGTTACGCCACCAGTCGCTCACAGTTGACGGTTTCACAAGGAAGTAATCGGCAGCTTCCTTTTGCAGGGGCTTCCGATATCCATTGACGGATTTCCAGCTATCAGGGTTATAAACCATATGGTTCTCGAGGAACATAATAACCTCCTTTTGCCTGGCTTTAGAATGATGTTCTTCTTTCCGTGTAATTTGCTTTGGGGGAGTGTAGGGAGTAGATTTGGTGGTCTTGGCTTTGGGCCCTCTTTTCTTGGGCGTGGATGTAATAGTGGCATTGGGAGGAATATTGGTAGATCTCTTAGAAAGCGGCATTCCACTGATAAAGTCACTTGGCGATAGCTTCAATAGCTGATGAGAAATGAGAGTTCAAAGTCATCACGAGAAAATGCCTCACCCCTTTAGGCCGGCTTGATATTGCGGGGTTGAGCCTCTGGGCCTCACTAACCCATATAAGTTAGGTGTGAAGGTGAGGCTTGCATCTTATGGGATCCCAGGACCCACAGGGCCGGCCGAATGTTGTGAGGTAATACGGTAGTAAGCGCTTGAGTGGCGAGCGTAAGCGCGTCGACCTAGCGCTCTTCTTCGCACTATTGTAATTAGCGCGGGCTAGAAGTGCATACCGTACGCAGATATCCTAAGAAAGAAGTCTCGCCTCACTAGGGTTATAGGTACTACCTCACGCCCGTCACCGGTGGTTAGATAAGGCGGCCCGGTATACTTATCCATTACTATCATAATGACACACGGCGGGTCACGAAGTATATTAGCGCCGGGGGCCCAACCGATATCATATACTATCCCCTGTGCCCTATTAACCAGACCGGCTGGCTGCCAGATGTTCTGGGTTAGCATAAGACGAGCACCGATATATACCGGAAACTAGCTAACTAGGTTGCTAGCCTGTTTAGATATTGCCTTATTAGTACCATTACCGATGTTCTCGGCTATGACCTGGATTGCTGGCTGCTTCAGATGGACGAGATGCTTATAGTTATACTTATTGACACGAGCTTTCTTGCTATAGATCCGGAGAGCTTCATGCAGAAGAGGAAGCCTGACTTCAAGGCCACGATGGAGAAGGATGCCCTGTCGGCGTGGCCATGGTGGACGCTAGTAGATATTAAGATCAAAGAGAGGCTGTAAGATGCAATCATCCTCCTTGGTAGAAGTGATAATGTCGAATCTGGCTTGTACATGTAGTTTGTTCGCTCCAATGCTACGAGAAAGTTGTACCCTTCTAATCAACAACTCAGTCCTTTACCGGTTGAACGTGGCTTTCCCAACGATCAATCTCTCTGGCAAACACCCAATCCAAGGCAAGGCGATCTGCTAAGTGTTAAGGCAAGGCCTTCACTAAAGTGCTGCCAGTTCTCGACGACCAAAATGAAGAACAAAGATGTCGTCTGTGCGAGAGCTGTACCCATAGTGCATGAAGGCTGGTTTCTGCTCATCTCGGATCTTGACTGCAGTCGTCCTTAACTAATATATGGTAGCTGAACTCGCTCAATCGCATGGAGGTGAAGGGCAAGTTTTTTGCCAGTGGTGACATTGTTGTTGTCGGGGGCCTCTACTCAGAGGTCTAGCCATCTTAGCAAAACACGTTGTTTACGCAATTGAGGCATATTACAATGACCCAATATCATGCAACACATGAGACAATCACAATAAGCCTTCCAGCTGTGCAACCAGCCAAGGGTCGAAGAAGTGTCAGTGTACTTTCGGCCAAGTGCTTCGACACGCCAATTACGAGCTCCGTGGTGGCACAGAATAGATTGATGAGATCTGTTTCAGTAAGACCGATGGTGAACTTGGTGATAGAAGTGAGGCCAAGGTTCTAGGGATGTCGGATGCTGAGGCGGCCGAGACGGTAAGGGCCAGGGCCGAGTGAAAGCTGTATCTACTGTGTTCTCTTCGATTTAATTTGGCGTCTGTTGTTGTATCATTCTCTCTATTCCGCTGATTAGAGGTGTTGGGTAGCCACTCAGTGTTCTGCGCTCCTTTCTGGGCATTACATGGTTCTACTACAGTATATTTGGCAAGGGAGCTTTGGGGAAGCAGGTTTGTTGAAGATATAGGCTTCCAGCAACGGGCGGCTGGCACAATGGGGGCAGTCCGGAAGCGTTCAATGTTTCATAGTTATTTTGGGGGGTGGTCTTCTCCTCAAGAGCCTAGCCACAGGGATGGAAACACACGGCAACTTCACAAAGAGGCATCTTGTCAAGGTCAAACGTCGTATGTCACGTTTTCAATGTTTCATGCTAAGTATAATGATGAGCTGGAGCAAATGGCGGGTTCGGCTATTGACCCACCAGCGGTCTATTCCACGGCGATTCCCTCTGAGAACCTATTAGGGGTCCCGGAAAACAGCTCGGAAAGGGTAAATTTGTATCTTGATAAATCTTATTAGCATAGTTGTTATCATAACCTAGGCAGCGATGTCACCTTTTCCATATCCCACACGCCGGCAGTAGCATAGACGTCCGGACTAAACTGCTCGCGGACCTTATCAACGGATTCAGCGACGACCACAAAGGCGCTGCCAAAGACGTCGAGGCTCTCAGCTTTGTCGTCTTTAGGGACGTCATTGAGCAAGGCACCTTCAAGACACAGCGTACATTAGTTCCCTCCTTCTAGATGAGAGTCTCGGTCAGGTTACATACCGCCCGTCTTCCAAGTGCCCTTATCTCTAAAAGCAGCCGCGCCCCAGAAATGAATTCTGAAATAATGTTAGGTCATACTGACCACAGTGCATAGCAGACAGGTGAAGAGCGTACTCTCGGACTTCAAAACGCTTCTCGCGCACGCCAGGCTTGTCCGGCAGAACAACGAGAAACTCATAGTTGCGCTCAGGGACAACAACAGAAGTAGCCATTGTGTGAATCGTGGTTCTGAATGGTGACTTCGCAGCGTGGGTTCTCAGAAAGGGCTGTTGAGCAGGTCGGACTCTGGACCTTTTTATGAGTGTTGCGATGGATGTGGGGCAGAGCGGAATCCGTCTAGACATCGGCGAAGTAAAAGAGAGAGAGAGAGGATGAGCATTAATCTTGCTGATTCTTCAGAAGACTGGCAAGGTGCGGGCGTAGCATTCCACGATGACCAAGGATTGTTTCTCATCGTCTCATCACGGCGCGACAACAGCCGCTTACAGTAAGTAATTGGCGATTTGCTTACCAATTTTCACCCTTTTATGTCAATATTACCCTTCCATGTCAATATCACCCTCTAGGTAAGCGACACCCTTCGCTGCGACAGCCACGTGCATTTGTCAGAATAAATCCCCGCCGATAGAAGCTAATAATAAAGGTAATTTCTTTATAGGCTCTAAGTTAAGGCAATACAAGGTTTATCCGAAGCACGGGCTAGCTTAGCTCATCGTAAAGTACATAAGCTACTATGTTAGCATTGGGATATGATGCTATGATGTATTGGAAATATGTTCTTTGTTATAGTTGAAGCCGGGCCCTTGATGGGATAACTGAGCTAGAAGATCGTAAAGTATATAAACCCCTCCTATAATAGGTTTTGACTTCAAGCCAGATCTAATCAACTCCACTGTCCTCCCTTGAACGGTCAAACAGACACAACAGACTTCACCAAGCCGATTTCCGTCTTCAACCCGCTACCACGAGCATGCTTGGAAAAACCTTTGTCGTCACGGGTGGTGCCTCTGGCGTTGGGCTTGCCATCGTCCGCAAGCTTGTTCAGATGTAAGCCTCTGTTCATGTCATCGACTGGTCCGACAGCTTCCAGGACTTGGGTGCGAAGGAAGGAAAGGTCTGGTTTTATCCGTCCGTCGATGTCAGCAAGCGCGAGGATGTTACCAAGGCATTCAACTCCATCGCTGAAAGGACCCCCAAGCTCCACGGCCTCGTCAACTGTGCGGGTATTGTGAGGCAGCACCCCGCGACTGTGGAAAACGACGCAATTTTCAAGCAGGTCCTGGATGTCAACCTGGGCGGCACTTGGAGCGTCACCACAGAGTTTATGCGTGTCGTCAATGCAGAAGACGCCACGGCAAAGAAGCCAGACACCAGCATCGTCAATATCGGATCGACTTCATCCTACCGAGGATTCCCATTTATTCCTGGATATGTTGCCAGCAAGCACGCCGTGCTTGGCCTGACCACTGCTATGAAATTTTAAATGTTATGTGGACAGCGCTTGCTACTCATAATGATCTACTGTCCAAGTCCCAGATCCTTAATGATGATATCCGCCGCCTTCTCACCAATCACAATAGCTGTGTTATTTGTGTTGGCACCGACGTTGGCCGGGGCAATACTCAAGTCAGCAAGCTTGAGATTCCTTGTGCCCCAGACATTCAGACGTTCATCAACAACACCGAACTCGTCGCGGGGAGCCATCCGGCAGGTGGCAATGGAGTGCCATGTAGTTCCAACGTTCTCACGCACCCATTGTTCAATAGCCTTATCGTCCTCGGCAGAATACTCAACGTCCTTAACGTTAGAGAGCGACGACTGCTGCTTAAGGTCCACACAGGCAGCTGGGGAGCCTTCGGGGAAGGCCGGGTGGCCGGGGGCGATTTCACCACGGTACATCTCAGTGCGGCGCATAATCTCTCGGGACTTCTTATAAGCCCAGACCTGCTTCTTGAGATCAATGTCGTTCTCATCGTTGAGGTAACCGACGTCAAAGTCCAAGGGGTCATCAACATTCGGCCCTGTAATATGCATGTGACCTCGGGAGTAGGGGTACGCTGTGTAGTTTCCTACGGTAACGTACTGCTCCTCTGGCACACTAGAGGGGTCACCCAAGAAGCTGTTTTCTGGTTAGCTTTGCATTTATGATTTTTATCAGACAACTCACCAAGAAACAAGACCCATCAGCATAATCGGCTTATTAGGAGTGTTCTTAAAGTCCTTGTCCCATGCCTTTTGGAAGTCAGGACCCAAAGCTGCAACCTCAGCATCCGTAGGTCGGAGCTTAGAGGAGACATCAATCGAGTTCCAGCCTAGGACCTTGTCCTTTGAGTCGATGAGCTCCTGGCGCTTCTCGGGGTGTCGAAGAACTCTATCAATGGTCTCGTGGGGCTGGAGATTGGTCTTGTAAGGATACAAGATCAACTGATGATCCTGGTACTCGTGGCCAACGCCGGGCAAGTCAACCTTGACAGGAACACCAGCCCTCTCAAGAATCCTAGTGTCGCCAAGACCAGATCGCTCAAGTAAGGGTGGCGTGCCACAGGCACCACACGACACAACGACAAGCTTGCGGGCCTTAATGGTCAACTTAGGATGTTGAGTAGGGCCAACCTCAGCCTGGAAGGCAGGGTTAGATATATACTCGACACCAACAGCGCGCTTATCATCATCAAGAAGCACTCGGACGACCTTGGCCTCAACTAGCACATGCAGGTTGGGGTACTTGGTGTCTATGAGCTTATCGTGGACATAGACGGTGGCAGTATCTTGCCGCCTGCCCTCCTTCGAGACAGAGCGAAGCCAGCGCTCGTAACCGTCGTTGTGGTCTAGCGACTGCAAGTCCTGGATCTCAGGCCAGCCGACTTGAGATGCAGCCTTGATGAAGTCGCTCTCGGAACCGGTAGAGCGGAATGTACCGTCACTGATGTGGACTGGGCCGTCATGACCATGCACAGAGGGGTCACCTCGGCCATGATATGTCTCAAGCTAGGAAAGAAGTATCAGTATGAAGGGTCATCTCGGTCATGAATAAGTAATGGCGCACCTTCTTGAGGAAAGGCAGGATCTCATCGGCTGACCATCCGGGTGTCTTCCATGAATCAAAGTCCTCGCGTTGCGCCCGAGTATACATCATAAAGTTGATGGATGAACCACCGCCGAGCGTACCACCTGAGGGAACAATGCATTCTCGTCCGGCGAGCTTCTCAGACTTATTTCCCTTATAGAAGATGGTTGTCTTGGAAGTGGGTAGGAGATGGTCCAGGAAGAAGACGGGATGCTGAATGTTGGCAACATCCTTGTTATCCGGACCTCCCTCGATAAGGAGAATGGACAGGCTAGGATCCGCCTCTGCTAGACGACCAGCTACGACGCAAGCTGCCGTGCCACCTGTGGAAGGGTCAGCTTACTGAGGGATCGTAATTGGGGTAAGAGACGAGGATTACCTCCGGCGATGATGACGTCGACCTCGCCGATGTTCTCGGCAAGCTTAGTGTAGAAACCCATGCTTAATACGCGGCTCTCCTATCTCCTATGTAAATATGTATATCAGGATTTCAGAGTTGAGTATTCCTTGGGGATTGTGTGGTATTTTCTTGTCTCCCCCTCACGAGGCTCTTGTAAAGTTATATGCATCTGCCTTGTCTCTCCCCCTTGCATGCGTCGTCTAGGTCGCCAAGCTCCGGTCGTGCGAGTATCCATTCCTGGTCTGACCTCCGGTCCCGTTCTGCTGCCTGTGACACTCTCCCTTACTCTTTCAGGGGGCGAACATGGTTCCTCTGAGGAGAAGCCGGAGCTTTGGGGTAGCATCGCTCAACGTTTTACAGATGGTCTGCGGAGCGAGTGGCTGGTTGGGCTTGGATCCAGCAAAGAGGCCCTTGCGACGACGACTCGTACTTGCGTGTGCTCCGTGGGACCCGGGGGTACGGAGGCCCATTCCGGGGCCCATTCGGGGGTCCTGGAGAGCCACTTGCGCGAAATTATTGGCGCTCATGGATGACACAGACAAACTCCACCGGAGTAGCAACCAACAGCGCTGATCTCTGCGTTCTGGATTGCTTTAGTCGCGGACCGTCTCTCGTTGTGCCTGGTACCACATGTAAAGCCTTCGGTCGAGAGTTCAGGCCGAGGCCTTTTCCGCGCGAACCAAGGCAGCAATGTGACGGTTACATTGCAGGCCCGGCGTCACAGATTTCTGACTGGGTTTTTCAGGTGGCTGAAGAAGTTCAGCAATCTGAATTGGGCATTCTAACTAGTTGGCCGGGCCTGGTCTCAGAATTAGAGAGAAATTATGTCTATAATTCTATGCGCTTCTAATAATAATAATGATGATTATAATGCATTTGCTTTGTGGTCTAATTTCCCGAGACAAAGATTATCGTTACACGCTGTTTCACGGGAATGGATCGCGGTACATGTTCCCGGCTCCCTTCAGCTGCCTTGTCGACGACTGCGAGCTCCCGTCGTCGTCCTCGGGCTGTCGTGACGACACCGTCACCTGCGTCTGGGTTATCTTGGTGATACCCCGGGACATGTTTACCCTGCTCAGGCCATCTCCGTCTGTGTCGATGCGTGCTTCGTTTGTGCTCGTGAACAACGGGCCGGTATTTGTACCCGATCGACCCTTGTTGGAGACTGCATTTCCATTTGCGCCGCCGCCCACGGGCTCGGACCGTAGCTCAGTGCCCCGGTTGTAGTAGTCGTTCTGGTACGAGCTGTTGTCGCCGGTCGCGCGGACGACCTTGACGATGAGAGAAGAAATGTTGAGCTCAATATGCAGCTTGAGCATGTAGACCAGTGGGTGGAACTGGACGTAACTACATCATTTCCGTTAGTGGTGGAACAAGGAAGGAATCGGAGGGATTTGGTGCTTACATGAAGCCATTGCCAATCGACATGCTGCCAATGAGGATAACCTTGACGCCACGAGATTAGCTTGATCCTTTCACAACCTGGTGAGAGCTGAAGCCTTACATCGAGACTCATCGAGACTGCAATCATGGCAAAGTTGAAGCGCAGCAATGGCTTGTACTTGTCCAAACCGTTGGCGATCAGCTTGACGCGGATCAGGTACATGAAGTAGGAGTGCAGAGCGGCGTCAATGATGAGGAACAGGCCCTTTTCGATGCGGTCGTAGATGTGGTTAACGTTGATCCATGTCGACGAGATCTGCAGCTGCGCGGGGATCCAGATGATAAAGACGCTGATGTTGATGAGGCCAAGTAGGATGGCGGTCGCCCAGCGAATCTTTGCTCCGTCCCGACGGTCCACCATGAGGAGCGATATTCGGTTGATGATGATGCCGCAGATGCATTGAATTTGAACAACCCAGAGAGCCACTGCCCATATCACAATCAGCTTTCTTCATTCGATAGATAGATCTGCGCGGGGGGTTGGTCCTACAGAAAGTGAAGTAGATCCAGAAGCTGATCACATTTTGCATCGTCAGCTGTCAGATTTAGACAGAATGATAGAGTTTCGGTACTCACCTTGGCTCGATAAACCCTCGTAGGAAACACCACGACAGCACACTAATGATGATCGAAACAAGCCACTCAGCCCAAACCATGATGACATATGGCTTGGCGCGTCCTGAGCGCTTCCATTGCGCATATGTCTGCTTGACGGCCTTGTGGCCAGAGAACATGCCCGTCGCGAGCGTAAAGCCCCAGATGATGCTGGCGACCAATAAGTCATTGAGGCCGGGCGCGACCACCTGGTAGTGGTCCGGCACCAAAAAGCCCGGCATATTTGTTTCGACGAAAAGGAACAGACAGACGGCTGGTGGAAAAACGATATAAAAAAGAAAGGCGAGAAAGAAAGAAAGAAACAAAACTCCAGGAACACGGTAAACTTGCGCAGTGTGTTTATGCAGTTGATCTTTAAGCAGTAAAACTGTAACAGATGTGCTGTCTGTCTTCTGGCTCAGTTATCACAATAATAACAGAGGTGCATTGCCCCTGGCAAGTTCATCTTGACTTTCCGGCCAACACCCACCCATTGTGGACCAAACTAGATCTTATGCATGTAGCAATGATCTACCGGGACTTGGTAGCATCTCGTTTTAGAGGAGGGCGCAATCTGAGACGTTTGTGCGCGGATAGATCCAGTCAAGCGTGGTTCCAAGTTCAATAATGGAGACCAAAAGAAAAATAAATGGACACAAAATGTCAATCCTCGCGGGCTACTAGGCCGGTTCTGGTGTATGATGGCCGCTCCGTGATGGGGGACCCCTACCCCAGTCAGGGGACTCTGGAGCCCCAGTATGAATGAAGGGTCCAACGGTAGGTAGTACTGGAGATTGGCTAGGCTACCTTAGTGGCTCAACCCGGCTAGGCCAGGTCCCCAGTATGAATGGACAGGGTACGTAGCATTGCCAGCGGAATTTTCTGGGACGCCGAGTTTCCCGAGGTGGTATCGGTTTAGAAAGATGGCCAACTGTCGGAGCCGTTTAACTAGGTCGCTTCCTCTGAGTCTCAATCATACAGATTGGGAAATTTGGTGCTTGACGATCAATCTCTGGTCGTGTCAGAAACTCCGAGGACTGTTACAAGATACCTCGAGAGTTTACTGGTGCAACGTTCCAGAAGAGTAGCGCCAAGTCGGCAGTTCACATCAAACGTGCAGATACACACAGACAGTGGACGAATAGGTCTCTATCCGTCACCTCATCCGCCTCCCCTATGTTGCCAGGGCACCTTGCTAGAGGCTCAACTCGACGATCCGTAGGGTTATCAACGGGTCACTGACTAGTACTCCACCGAGTCAATAGCGTGCGCGTGTTTCATGCTGCACCGGCGCTGTAACGGCAGTTATCGCTGCAGGCACCTTGACCGCTGCGCCACCGAGCAAAAGATTGAGTCATGATCGCCACTAGAGCAATTACAGGAGGTGCACCAACTTCAAACGCTGCTACGGGGGCCAAGCCGCAGCCGTAACAGGCGCCCACCCCGCGAGTCAGCTTCGGGCGTCTTCTCGAAGCTCAAGCTAGCCCAACGTTAGCTCGGGCCGCCCAAGTCAGCCTCAGGCTAACGTTAGCCAGCTGGAAAACAAAACCGGTTTTTCTAGTTACCCGTTGGCTCATGTGGGGCTAGGGCCCCAGGCGTACGGTGGCACCTTAGTGTGGAGTCTGCAAACACCGCAAATGCCCAAAATCCAAAAAGCTAAAAACTCCATAACTCCTCAACCACCAAAAATACCTTAATTTTATACGTAATAATACCATAAAAAATACCTCTTAAGCCTTATAAAGAGGAGATTTAAAGCCTATAGGACTTAAACCTTTTATATATTAAATTTATCGTCGCTTTAATACCTAATAAGGTATATAATAGCAACTAGTAATTAGCCTATAAACCTTATAAGCGTAATTATAAGCCTAGGGGTTTTCTCGCTAAATTAAGCTTAAAAAATATATAGATATAATCTTTAA
>SSHR01000535.1:0-20305 GCA_006518225.1 Fusarium neocosmosporiellum | reverse complement strand
GTGTTCATCCTGCCGATCTTCTAGGCAGCAGGCTGTTGCCTGCGATCTGGCGTTCACGCTGACCGTGAAGCTATTCACGATGGTCGTGATCCTTGCCCCACTTCAAACAAACTTTGCTTTTTACCACCTGACGACGCGCTGCACACGAAATTAGTTTATTTTGAGCCTGTGTCGGCCTTGTGGTAAACGTATCGTGCTACTTCATGAGTGCCCCAGTCTGAGAATATTGTAAAGCGATCGGTAATTCACGATAACTCTCGTCATATATTTGACATGGCTCAATCTGCGAACGCCAACGAGGCGTTAAGAGCTCTTTCCAGTGCTCTTTTTACTGCTTTTAGCGTCCTTGACAGCTCCGATCTCAGTTTATTAGAGCCTAAAGGAGGAGTAGAGGAAGATACATCGTTCTCAGTCGACTATATCGGCTATGAAGGCATCGATTGGAATCGCCTCTCGGGATATTCTATCCGCAAACACCAAAGAAGGCCGCGGACAGGGTGGGTATGGGAATATGGATTCGATATCGAGAAAGATGGCTCCGGTCACCGATTCTGGTTTTGTAAAACGTGTCACCGGAAGTAGGCTATGATTACCTATATGTATGACGCTGCGTCTATGAGCTAAGCAAATAGGTATATGGAAGATATTCACCGTATTAATAAAGATAGACCAATGCCACTATAGAGGAAGAAATAATGTATTCTCTTCGATATGGTTAACCTAGACCCTTATCGACCAAAGGATCAAGCCTTAATAAATATATTCATAGCATCATTCAAACCTATCCGCTTTCAGCATTTACTTATACGTTGGATGGCATGTGATAATATCCCATTTTATAAGCTTAAGAGCCCTTACTTTCGCGATCTTATGGCATACGCGAATAGCGCTATTATGGATTCGGGAAGCCTTCCTACCCATAGCATGATTCGCGAATAGATTGTTCGGTCTTTTAGTCGTCATAAGGGCGTCGTGATAGAATTACTTGGCCGTTCACTCAGCCGTATTAATGTCTCCTTTGACGCGTGGTCGTCTCGCAGGTTTACCTCTAACGGGACAAAGCCTATGCCGAAGAAGTACCGCAAGAAGCCTACGATTATTAACGATAAGATGGCCACTAAGGACTGGTTAGTGATTGTAGAGTATTTAGTGATCCTAAAACCATTAAAGATTGCGACTAAGCGTCTAGAAGGTCGACCTTAGGAAGGTAAATTTGGCGCGATTTGGGAAGTTCTGCTAACGATGGAGTGGCTTTTGAAGCATCTGGAAGAGGCAAAGGTACGATATGAATAAGATGAAGAACCGTACCTACGGATTGGTTATAACCTCGGCTGGATGAAGCTAGACTAATACTATACCCTTACCGAGGATAGCCCTATGTACCTCGCGGCGCTTATCCTCCATCCTATATTTCGCTAGTCAACCATCGAGTCGCAATGGGCTAACTATCCGGATTGGTTAGTCAGAGGAAAGGCGGCTATATAAGAGCTATGGGAGGAGTATCGAAACCTCCCCGTCGAGCAGGATATGATACCAGAGTAACCGATTATTGCAAGGAAGATAACGGACCTGGATGACTTTATGGCCTTAATCAGGAAGCTCAGTACTCAACCTGCACCTTCGATGTCCGCTATGCGCGATAAGTACGCAGAGTGGGTGGCCATAACCGATCTAGGTGATTATTTAGTGGATGACCTGATTCAATATTGGCTTCTCCGAAGACGCCAATATCCACGTCTGTCGCGGATAATAATTAATCTCTTTTCAGTTCCGGCCATGTCTTCCGAGCCAGAGCGAATATTTAGCCTCGCCGGACAGATGGTCACGGCTCAGAGAGGCCGCCTCAAAGCAGATCTCATAGGAGCCGCTTAATGTATATCATCTTGGGAGAAAAGCGGGGTTATCCAGATATCCAAATAAGATACAAATCAATCCAAATTAAATCAAATCAAATCGCTAATTTTGGTATCCAAATCAAATTGAATTGGACCCTCGATTTGATTTGATTTATTTGTTTGCAAGCCTGTATCGGAGTCTCATCGAGCTGCTTGTAGTATTTATTAAGCTTCTTCTAGCTAAGGTTAATGTTAACCTTGAAGTGCTCGGGTTTAGGATATTGATTGACCATGGCTTTGGCTTTCTCCAGTTCTGCTAGGAGGAATTTATATATCCCACGATCACGTCCCACACGTTGCTATAGGACTCAAAATGTCCCTGTTTGCGTTTCCGTTGAATCCGTCACCTTTAAGCGCCTTGACTGCGTCCTCGAACCTCTGCAGGATATTCCCGAACGCCACTAGAACGGCCCAGTCCTTGTCATCGAGTTTATTCTCGTCTCGACATATGGTAGGCATGATCGCGCTTGCCTTGATCCGCTTTGACCGCTTCGGCGTGTTTTCCTTTTCTGTCGCATAACATCCGTGTGACCGGATGTAACTATCCGGTTTCACATCTGGCCTGTCGCATAATCCTAACGAAATGAACTTAAATAGCCGTGCCCGAACACATGGCTGTTCGATTTCTTTTGTTCTTTAGATAATTCTCACCAATCGACTGGTGCCACCAATGATCCCTGCGGAACCAATTGTCTGACAGCAGGTTAATATGACAAGTAACATTGGTTGGGTATAAGGGGGACGGAAGGATCGCTTGATCCAGGGCATCGAGGCACTTTGTGGACTGCGAGTTAGTTCGTTGTGAGATTAGACTTGGTATAGCTTCCATGGTTTGGGGGTGTAGATTTTGAATCGGGTTTGCCTGCGCACTGCAGTTGTTCGGAGCTGTCTACGAGCACGTTTTGCGGTAACATCTTGCCTTACTTTCTCCTCTCGAGAAGCATACTTCCGAGGACGACCGCACTATTTGGGCGTTTGAGGTATTATTGGCGACGCGTAGAACAAAGGTGGTTGATTTGAGTCAAGAGAAATTTACGCGAGCCCGACAGCCTCAACGTTCAAGGCACATCACGGGGTCTAGAATTTCAATCAGCCCGAGACCCCTGTCATCTGTCGTGACTAACGTTATATTTGGAAAAGAGGATGCCCGTAAGAGGCGCAGGAACCCGCTTACACGCGGGACGGCCCACGCCGGATGGCGGGCGCTTCCATACCAAGTAGGGTTAGTAAGTATAACCGGCCCGATTACCGTATTACCTCACAACATTCGGCCGGCCCTGTGGGTCCTGGGATCCCATAAGATGCAAGCCTCACCTTCACACCTAACTTATATGGGTTAGTGAGGCCCAGAGGCTCAACCCCGCAATATCAAGCCGGCCTAAAGGGGTGAGGCATTTTCTCGTGATGACTTTGAACTCTCATTTCTCATCAGCTATTGAAGCTATCGCCAAGTGACTTTATCAGTGGAATGCCGCTTTCTGAGAGATCTACCAAGATTCCTCCCAATGCCACTATTGCATCCACGCCCAAGAAAAGAGGGCCTAAAGCCAAGACCACCAAATCTACTCCCTACACTCCCCTAAAGCAAATTACACGGAAAGAAGAACGTTATTCTAAAGCCAGGCAAAAGGAGGTTATTATGTTCCTCGAGAACCATATGGTTTATGACCCTGATAGTTGGAAATCCATTAATAGATATCGGAAGCCCTTATAAAAGGAAGCTGCCGATTACTTCCTTATGAAACCGTCAACTGTGAGCGACTGGTGGCGTAACCGAGTGTCAATTCTTAGGCCCAAGGAACGAAGGTATTCCCCCCGGTGGCCGGCCTTAGAAGACGCCTTATTTGGACGGTTCTTAACGGCGAGAAAAGAGAAGAAGATAGTCACAACAGGCTGGTTTAGAAGACAGGCTCGGTCCATCTTCCAGGAGCAATATCCCACTATCAGTCACCTATTTACCTTCTCAAATGGATGGTGGAGTGGCTTTAAACGGCGGCATAATATAGTCAGAAGAAGGATCACGAAGTAGTCCACCCGGCGACCCGAGGAGTATAGGGCTATCACGAATTCCTTCCTTCGGTACATTCGCCGGGTATCTCAGAGGAATAAAAGACCATCTTTTCTCGACCCCCAGCCGGCCAAACTAAATATAAATTACATCCTCGATTCCCCTGTTCATCGCTTTGATTAGAAATTCATTTTGAATATCGATGAGACTCCTATTCCCTTCGAATATCTCGATGGTCACACATACGAATTACGCGGGGCCCGTACCGTTGACGGTTACAGTGACCGGAGCGGGTGGGGAAAGAGACAGGCCACCCTTATGCTATACATCTTCGCTGACGGCGTCACCCGTCTAAAGCCCAAGATCATCTTCCACGGCGCCCCTCCCCCCAGAGGAAGGATTCTCGAAGAAGAAGGTCATCTTTACTCTCCAGACGTCACTATGGCCTTCAATGAGACTACATATAACAATGAGGACCTTTTCCTGGACTGGATAAAGGAGGAGTTGCCGACGGCAATGGAGAAAGAGAAGGACTTCCTGCTGGTTATGGACGTAGCCACATTCCACAAGACCAAGCCAATAACTGACGAGTTAAAGGGGAAGTCCGTTATAAGAGCTATGATTCCTCCTGGCTGCACGAGTCTCGTCCAGCCACTAGATACAGCTGTAAATAGACTCATTAAGTACTTCCTACGTAAAGAGACGGAATTATATGTCGAAAGAAGGGAAAAGGAAGGGGAAAAAGAGTGGTCTATGAGTGACAAGAGGGTCATGACAACCTGGGTAGTTGCTCGTGCCGTGGAACGACTTTCTCAACGCCCAGAAGTCGTCCAGAAGGCATTCCTTAACTGCGGTATTAACATCCAACCCAACGGCAGTCAGGATCATCTAATCAGCATCAAAGACATATCCCCTAATAAGATTGAGTTCACTGGGTGGGAGGATACCGAGGATATAGTCATCAAGGAAGAAGAACTAGTAGATAACCTATTTAATGAGGAGGAATTAATACTTGGGACTGATAGTGACTTCGACGTCAATGGCGCCTCTATTGGCCTTATGTATTTTAAGAAGAACGAGCTTATCGCGATGGCGAAGAGGCACGGTGTCCCGTACAGCGGGAACAAGAAGGACATCGTTGACCGACTTATGCGGAAGGGTACAGAAGGGAGAACAGCTGAGACCGCGATTTCAGTGGAAAATAACCCCCCTGCTAGTTAGATAAGAGGTATCTTAACCCTCAGGCTGGTACTCATCGTCTTCCTCAACCCAGAAGAAGGCCTCGGCCTCCTGCCACTCGCGTTGCACACCTAGTCTGAAGTCATGCTTCTGCCACCTCCTCCTACCTTTCCTCTCGACATTGCAGAAACAGGGCTTTCCCTGCCGTAAGACATCGTCAACTAGACCTCTACTGCGCTCCCTAACCTAGCCGTGATAAGAGCCCTTTTTCCCTAGGGAAATGCCGGTATTTTGACCTGGGGAAGAGGGCTGCCGGTAGTCGAGGCGGTAGGTCTGTCCGACCTCGAAGCAACCTGCGGCCTCGAAGTCATCTGTGACGTCTATTTCGGCCGGTTAACGAGGCCCAAAATACCCTCACTTTTACACACACATACAGACGATATCAATGAAGCCACACAGCGGCGATGGAGTCATCTTGACAGTCAGATCACGAGAAAAGGCTACTTTTGGCGAAATCAAGGGAGAGGGGGAGATGAGCTGACGTTGTGTCTTCTTTTACATACTAACTATAAGGGGAATAGGACGTGCAGGAGGCAGGGATACTAGGACCCACAGGGCCGGCCGAATGTTGTGAGGTAATACGGTATAGATAGGGTTACTATTATTGGATATACTATTGTCTTCTTTGGGTAATTTTACCTGCGTCTAAAGTACGAGTGGGCCAGGCAAGCGAGTTGCTCGTAAGTGAACTCTGCGCGTGTTCAGCGGAGCGAAGAGAAACACTCTGTCTCTTCACACATAACGGGAAGGTAGTATTCGAGGGTTTACGCCGTAAGATGCTAAGACCTACGGGTTTGATTTTTGCCGCTTTCGGGAAAAGGTAGCTCTAGGTATAATGTATGGGAAGTTGCTATAATAACCTCTGGTCTCACTCTCGTTGTACACTAGTCGCTTCACCACTATCGAAATCAATATCATCGCACGACTATTCTATCTCATCTTCACGGATTTATATATCTTTATTACCTTTATTACTCCCTCACTATGCAGTTTTGCGCTCTTCTTATCTCTAGCGTTCTTGCTGCGTCTGTCTCTGGAGTCACGGTCCCAGTCCCGCGTGACAACGATGGTTTGAGTACCAGGGCCAGTGGTTACCTTAAAGTCTGTGCTGATCGGAACTGGGGCAACTGCCGGGACCTCGGGTATACTACTGGGTTATGCTGTGAGTTGATTGCTTACTATACTATCGTAACGTATATTGAGAACATAGACTATAGCTGACGATCATTGAAAAACAGATAGCTTCAATGATGGTTGGGCGGAATGGAATGACAAGGTGACTTCCGTGAGGACTTATGATGGTTTTCAATGCGATATTTTCAAGTAAGTGATGAGAGCAGGGGCGACTCCTCTTTTTAGTCAATACTAAGCTATTTAGGGATTGGGGCTGCAAGGGAGCCAAGGGAGGCCCTGTTACCAGTGATGATCGCCATCGTGATCTTGCTCAGTGGGGCTGGGACAATCAGATGAGCTCCTTCAGGTGCTTTACCAACTAAAGGAACCTGAGCCTATAAGTTCGCAACACCGGTGCCGGAGCAAGAGTTCAGCCTGGCCGAAGCCGCCTCATTCCTCCTCGAGAAACAGGGATCGCCATTGAGCCCTGCGGTCGATGTGAAGGAATGGATGAGACACATCAAGGTTGAGAGGAAAGACGCTACAGAGCTAGCTCTTGCGTTTATGGAAATTGGGCCTGCTGCGATAATCGTGGCTCTGGTTGCATTTCATTCTTTTACGGATTCTATATTAGTCTGAACCTGACCACTGTAATCAGCTCCGCTCTTTATAATATACATAGTTGGCCGACGCCCCCTTCGGTCAAGTTTATAACCCAGGGCATTACCCATTTGTCTGCGCTTTGCTTCCGAATTGCTCTGACGACCACAGGGTATCACCGTGAACCCTCTGGACGTGGACTCGGAAATGATCCAAGTTTTGGAGTTCCACATCTCTGCACTGAGGGAATCGGTGGGGGCCGGGCACGGGCTCAATTTCCGCCTCGACTGGCTCTGTTGGATGCTGTCGCGCCTGACCGTCTCTCTCTTTGTCGCAGAGAGCTACCATGCGATTGATGACTTCAGAGCGGAACCTGAGACAGCATCCGGGACGGCGGTCGCAAGCCCGTTGGGAGAAAGTCGGCCGACTCACTGGGCGGAAGGACGAGTGCGACTCCAGATGTGGTGATTTGATCGTTGGACCATGAATGGCACGGCTATACAGATACCCGAGGTGTTTAAATAAAACACCATTAGCGAGAATAATATAAATAGCTCAATTTAACTTACTTATATAGGCTTACGCGCCTCTTGACATAGTCCTATGCACTATCTTAGCATAGCGTACATGATACCCGTTGACACACATTTACAGACGAGCATTGGCCGGGTGAGGCTTGACCGACAACCACAAACAGCATGCTAGGACCTCTTCCGCCTCTTAAGCTTCGTAGAGTAATATACCTGTAGGCTCTGGACCGACCGCGCAGGATATGGTTTGGTAAACCGCCTGTGAATCTCGGGCCATGCAAGTCGGAGGGAATCCAAATTGTCATTTCCTTGGATTTCCCAGAAGCCAGGAGTACCTTCTTGTGGCACAACGATGCAGTGACCGCCTGAGAACCAGGAGAAGCAGAGCATTGTCCCAGATTCTGCCGTCCGGCATCAAAAATGGCGAATGTCATGTTCAAGTTGCCGTGTGCCTGGGAAGAAAAGAGATGAGGGGTTTGGTTGCAGTACGGCCAAGCGGAAGATGGGGGGCACTGACCGGCTTATATACTCGCAGTTGAATAGCAGAGATCCCACAGCCCGCAAGAACCCAGCTCAATTTCTTCCTACCAACCTCTCCAGTCCGAGATGGGGCGCTGCTAACGAGGAAGCTAGGCATGACCGTCTCGTTCCTTCAAGCCAGAGTTGGAAATCGATCGTACAGATCGATTCAGAGCCCTGATCGATCGATCGATTTATATCGATCATCGCCTTCAATCGATCGATATCGATCGATCACTAATTGAAATCGATCAATGCTGGTCTTCGTTGTCCCTATCTACTGTGATCCTGCCCACCAATTGAAGAACTTGCCTCCAATTATCCCCTTCAAGGAGTCTAAAAGGAAGAGTCGGCTGATAAATACCGGCTTTGCTCCACGAACGAAGGCACTGAGCCATGGCTACAATATGCCGCCGCAGGCGGGACCTGAGTGGTGTTATCATCCTCCCGCAACTGCTGAAGTCTCTCTCCGTTTCTGTAGAAGACGATGCGATAGTAAGAAAGTCAACAGCCATGTAAGACAGCCGAGGAAAACGCACAACCCCGACGTCCCTCCACCAGCCAATTGGGTCAGCTTTGTATGCGATGTTGTCAACCGCTGGCTCTGACAGATACTGATCAAGCTCGTCCTGTGGTGGCGTCGCCGCTGACTGCTGTTGTCGTTGGCTTTGTCGCTCTTGAGAGTCAGGGGTAGTCAATGACCGACTAAAAGCCAGTCGACGTTCAATATAGTCCAAGGCACTAGTAGTCCCAGCTGCTGAAGCGTCATTAGAATCTGCCTCATGAGACTTGTTCTTGTACTTCTCTTCCCAGATGGTCGTTAAGCTTCTCCCATACATCCGCTTCCATTCCCAGGTCTGGCGAGATGGGAGTTGGTTCCAAAGCCGTTCTAGAGTTCGCCATTTCTTGCAGGGGTGGAATACAACTGCCGCTACATAGGCAGTAGAGGTCAGCTTGCTATAGTAGTCGTTCAGCTTCTTCCATCCGAGCTTGATGTAAACCTTCAAAAGCCTCCGGGTCTTTGCATCCATATCATCGAACAGTCGAACCTCTTCCATGATCTGGTCGTCATTCTCTTCAATTATCACACCTTGAACGGCCAGCTCGAGGTGGTCAAGGAGCATCTCCACCACTTGGAAGTACTCGTCGAACCCCCCTGATGTTGAGCGTTTGCCGGCAATACCCTCGCCCTGCAGTTGCCTTGAGGCGATCTTGAATGGTTGAAGGATCTTCTGAACTGCAGCAACAACCTTCCATTCCTCAAGGGAAAGTGTTTCTTTCAATATTGCGGGTTTGTCTTTTTCTTTGCCGCCTTGGCTAACCCATCGTTCCTCGATCACGGAAAGCATCCTGTTCAAGGCTGTGCGTTTCAGCAGAGCGCGCGACGCCATTGCCTCGTCGGATTGCCAGCGAGTACAGACGTTTTGAACCCACGTAAGAACAGGTTCAGTAGGGGCGATTTGCCGTTGAGCTTCATAAAAGTCCTCGAGGAGTTGACTGCTCGTTCGAAAAGCGATGCCAATATTGTGTAGCTTGCCAAATGGCACAAACTTGCGGTACTTATCCACTTCCTCGGCGTCGATAATCTCAGGGACTGGATACTGTTGCTGACTCTCCTCGGGGACTGTTTCGAGCTCCAAGACTTCATCCATGCTCGGCTCACTGAAGTCGTCGTCCATCGCCAGCTCATTGATGGCCTCGGACAACTGTCGCTGCTCGTCTTCTTCAGTCATAAAGTCCTTATCGCCCCAGTGAGCAAGCAGGTCGTTGAAATTATCCCTTTTGCTGCCGTACATCATGGCTCTGACTGTCAGATTCAGAAAATGAGGGGCGCAGCGAATGCGACGCTCATCCCCGTCGAAATCAAACTCAGTGCCAAGTGCTTCCATAGCCGTATCATTATTCACAGCGTTGTCAAGCGTGTAGTACCCGATCCTGAAGCCGAATAAGAGTTAACATAGTCAGGTTGGCAGGTGAGATTTTTGGCCATGGTTTTTGTACCTGTCTTCAAGACCAAATGCGCATATTGTATCTGCAACTTCATCTGCGAGCGCCGCTCCGGTATGGCGCTTCCTGAGACCTGGCAAAGCCAAAAGTATTCTCCACTGTTTCCAATCTTGGTCGATAAAGTGGGCGTTGATACCAAGGAATGATGCGTTTTGTCGGGAAGTCCAGCCATCAAAGGTAAAGTGAATCATACTTCTCGCTCTTTGAAGCAGCTCGTGAAGCGGGCCAAGAGCGCGATTGTACTCGTCTATTAGCAGATTCACGAGTGTCTTGCCGCTCGGTATCTGCCCTTCCTGAAGAGACGGGTTGTTGTAGAGAAGCAGTCGTCTGAAGCGCTCAGAGTTTACGAGATTGAACGGGAGGTTATGGTATGTAAGCCAGTCGAGCAGGAGGAGTTGATTCATCTTCGGATCGAATAGCGTATGCAGATTGCCGAGAAGGCTTTGATCCCGAGGGTTCGTTGGATCGGCGCGAAGCATATCAAGTAGATTCCGTTCTGTACCTCCACTTCCGGCAACGGGGCCTGCACATTGCGAAGGTGGCTGTCAAGTTAGCGGGCATTATCGAACGACGTGGACATGGGGCACGGAGGGATGGCACAAACCACGACCTTGTGCTCCTTTCTCAGATGTCGGACAATGCCTCCACCAGTTGAAGCGATGTAGACATAATCTGTAGTCTTCGGCCTGTTTCGGAGGAAACATCTCTCGCAGATCCATACGATCTTGTGGAGCCGTGACCTGTTGTCCTTCATTCTGAATCCAAACTGCCACCACCATGTCCGCTCTCGAGAAGGGTCGTGACCAATCGTGAAACCGGGGAACCGCCTGAATTTATCAGTCGTCCAAGCCTCATAATCTGGAAATCTGATGGGTGCATATTTCCTTGAGGCTGAACTGGCTGACCGCTCGGAAGGCGGCGGCGTGGAGGAGGCAGCCTCTATGTCCTCATCAAACGAGTCCATAGTGATGGGAAGAGTCCACAAACAGTGTAGAGGAGGTCAAATCGAAAGCGGCGAGGCTGATAAGGTCGAACCTGCATACACTCTACTCGGACAAGCCAAGACCCGAGATAATTCCTGGTTGCGACGCGTACAGAGTCCCTTGAACCAGGCATTGGCGGAGTTGCAAATGGCACGAGACAGAGGACAGCTCAGATGTTGGGTCATTTCCTGCTGCCACGCGTCGCGTGTGGCTGCCCGGGGCCCCCGACGACTTGCCAGGGTAGACGCGTCCGGCGACAGACTCGTCGCGTATCATACTGTCACATTCAGGGATGGAAATGGAGTCATAGAAGCTCTTGATTTCTAACTAAATGAATGTCTGAAGGCTGTCCTTTTATGCNNAAGTCTGATAATGTGACACATACTATGAGTTGCCATACGCAACCTACCCGGGAGGACACCTCCGATGTACGTGGCGATCGACGATCAAATCGATCGATTGGAGGTTTGATCGATACGATATCGATCGATTGACAGGTTGGATCGATTGATCGAAATCGAAATCGAATCGATTAATCGAATCGATCAAATCGATCAGTCGATCGATTTCCAACCCTGTTGATCTGACAGAAAGCTTCGCCACTGGTGAAAATAGTCGTTGGTGTTGTAGGAGACGCTGTCGCCAAAGGCCGCTGAGAGGGGCGGAAGGAAGTTCTGCAGATACTGAGCAACTTCTTGAAGGGTTTGGGCATGCTCTGATTCATTCCCTTCGGCCGGGGTCGAGCCTATAATAATCTTTTCTTAGCATCGCATATTGAAAGAAATATCGGCCGTTGTATCCGAACTTACAACGACACGTTGGGCTGAAGGAATGCCGGAACGCCTGGTTATACACTGCGCTACCATGCTTAACGAATTCGGAATTGTTATGAATTCCCTGCGTGCGTAGAGCTTGGATGAAATATGCCAAAGCTGAGGAACCGGGCACATATGGATAGAACTGTGAGGGAAGAGCCTCCAGTTGGTGCCTTACACGGGCAGCTAGAAATGAGTCGGAATAACCGGGCCTTGGTAAAATGAATGGGCGTGTGTTCTGGTGTGCAGGGCCCAGGTAATTGGAATCAACGTCGGAAGCGGACAATGGCATGGCTGGCGCTGCCGTAAAGCCGGTCTCGGGTGCCGTGATCGGACTGTACGAGTGTGGAAGCGGCCGTCGCGAAGGGGAGCTCGTGGGTGATGATGACGATAGGGTGTCATCCCCAGTGGCGTGCGTCGTTGTAGGAGCCTCTGAATTAGGAATGAAAGATGTTGCTTGACTTATTGGCGGGGCGGTGACCCCCGTGAGCTCATTATCTCGGCATGATGGTTCCTCCAGCTCGTTGCCTGGATATAGGGTAGTCTCCCGGGGATGAAGCATGCTCGTTTTGACTAAAGTCGAGTTAGAAGAAAATGTCAATTATTTGAGCGGGAGGATAAGAAAAGAGAAAGCGAAGGGCAATGATAATAGGGGAAAGCTTCATCGGGACCAGGCAAAACCATACTTTCGGTAATTAGGAGTGTATTATTGGCGTTGTTCATTTGGCAGGCTATAGAGTGATGCGAACAGTGTTGGATATATCCGATCTGCTGGTTTGGGTGTTGTTGCTTGAGCCTTTGCTTTCGTCTGCGTTCTCGAGTACGTGCTCGCTTTTCTTTAAGTGAAAGTGCCCGGCGACCCATCTTCCGAGAATGCAATAGAATATTTCCTTACGCACAATTTGTTAAGCCTTAATAATCTTCTGGGTTTGTAAGGGAACGCCTAGGTTGGCGGGCCCGCCAACCCGCCATTCTAGGAAAGATGACTAAGCCCCCCAATTCCTTGGTGGCGCCTAGCCCAATAGGTGTACGGGGCCTATATACCACCACAGATACGGCTATATCAACATGACGAATTCAAATTCAATAATACAACTACAAATGAGATATAGCTATATAGCTGAATAAAAAGACTGCTGCTCCTCAATCTCCTTCTCACATGCCCTCCAGATCTCGCCTAGCCCTCGTCTGCTCGAAAAGGGCTGCACTACTATCTCATCGGCTACCTGGGCGTCAAGACGGTCGTTCTCTGACTTATCCCAGTCAAGATAGGCCATCATCTCTTCTTTAGTCCATTCCCTAGAGCCTATTGGCATCGTATAGCGCTTAGTCATCTGCTTCCAGTCGAGGCACCAGTCGTAGTCGGCTTTGCTATATCGTGAAGGTAGACCCATCGCCTTCTGATACTGCTGGTTAGTCTTGATGCTGCCGCGAGGCTGCGCCCTATACTAAGCATCTCTCGCCGCAACATATCTCTGATGGATAGCCCGGGGGTCATCATATCTTAGTGCCGGAGCCGCTACTGCTGCTGGTGCCTCCGTTGCTGCCTGTGCCTGCCTCTAAGTAACCTGCTCTAAAAGCTCTTGATGCCGAAGAGGGCATGCGTGTGAAGACATTATGTGGCCGATCTTATAGCATCTGCTATATCTTAGTGGCGCCTTTTGCTTGCCTATAGCTTTAATAGCTTTAAATGAGCTTAGTAGCCTTCTTATGCTAGATGCTGGTTGACTAGACCTTGCTGCTCTTACCTTTACCATCTTGAGCGGCTCAAGCAGTAGGGTCGGCTTCCCTAGCCGATTAAGATGCCAATGCTTATTAAAATAATAAAGTTGGAGAGATTGGCCTTGCTCTATGAAGGTCTAAATAGTATGAGTACATAGCAGCCCCTGAGTCTAAGTAAATACGCCTATATAAGTAGGCAGAGGCCCCTGAGCATCTAGAAGGCGCTTCCTTTGTTCCTTAACCTTCCGCAAGGTATAGTGAGATACCTAGGCTTAAATACTACCATAGAGGCTTTTTGAGAGCTTAATTAGGGTATGGATCTATTGCTTTGCTTGATTTGCGCGGAGCTTAGCAACCTAATGGACTAAAGCTCGTTGGATAGAGCTCCAAGCCTCGAAGAGATCTAAGGTAAATCTCTTTAAATAGCCTTTGAGCATACTATGGATGCCTTTAACTTGGGATATAATAATACTACTAAAGTGAAGATGCTAATTAACCTAAGCTTTTATAAGCTTCTACTTATAAGGGCTAAGCCAGATTGACTTTAGGTATATTACCTCATTAATATAAGTAGGTAGATATTGCTCTTTAAGCTCTTATACTTATTGTTCGAAGGTAGCTTAATCTAGTGAGTAGATAATTAAGTGCTAATGGCTAAAGAAGGCTTGCCATTTTCCCTCGCTATCATCTGCTAGATCTAGACCTAGCTTTGGAAGAACAAACTTCGGCCGGCAATTAGTAACAACAGCCTTATTGGCATGCTAAAGGTAAAGTAGAGAGATTAAATCCGGAAAGCAGATATCAACGGCATTCATGTATGCCTCTGCATAGTCAGTTAGAATAACTGAAGGAGGTCGAATCTGACTGATCTCATAGAGGGATTTAAGCCGCTTAAGAGCCCATAGATAGTCATCTATAATTTCCCCCCTTAGGAAAGCAAAGGCAATATAGAAAGATCGATTAGATCCATCAATGCCGATAATATCTAGCAATGGTATACTAAATCTATTAGTCTTATATATATAATCTAATAGTAGTAGCTCTGGATATATCTGCAGATAGGCAAATGAGTCAGGGTGGGCAAAAAGAACTGCTTCAACGCGATTATACTCATCAACCTGAAATCGGCTCCAGAAGCCTTGCTGGTCTAGTTAATTGATAAGTGCTTGCATGGAGGATTCGCCCTTACGGGCATCTCGGCGGCTCTGTAAGATCTGATTTGAAATATCCTTCTGCGTTGCAAGCGTAGATGCATTCTGCCGTAGATAGGTGTTGATCTCCTTAGGAGCGATTCCAGCAGCATCAAGCTGACTGATCTGGCGTTATTGATCTGCTGTAAGCCGCCGGTGGATTGGATGAGCAGTTGGATGACTGCTTGGCTCGTGGTTATATACAGCAAAGCGCTTATCGCGCCGATGGCGTAAGGCCCAGCCGCCCTTATCCTTTAGCTGCTTTCCAAGGATTGAAAATAGGCAACCAGTGCATCTGGAAGTTGTCTGCCGTATGCGCTGCCTTGAAGGGCTAGGAGGCGCCCCTCTGCGGTCATAGGCGTATATAACAACACGTAGTCCTAATTTCTCCACTATTGACTTTCCGTTTGTAAAGGCATAACCGCGAGTAAAGGCCTAATTATTAATAGCTTAAAATAGAGCATCTCGAGAAGGAAAGGTAGCCTCAGGAGGCATGCAGTCAGGTGGAAATTGCTCCATCTTTGATTGGAAGGCATAGATATAATTGAATGTGTAACGGCTAGCAGCATTTGTTGCCTTCTGCGATGAAAAGGGGGATCCATACAGACACAGCTAGCTGTGTCTATAAGGTCACGTGATTTGCGCACAGCTAGCTGTGTCTATAAGATCTGTTATGTAAGCCCGAAAAAGGGGTCACATACCGCAAATTGGCCCTTCAATTCAACGGTCCACAGCCTCTTCAGCATCAATTCAACGTTCAACTGCCTCTACGGCATCAATGGGCCTGCCGCGCCTTTCTTCTGCTACAATGGACCCAATTGAGGGCGCCCGCCGCTTTCCTAATGATGCCCTTCCTCCCGAAGGCGACTACACCTCACGAGAGGAGCTTTATGCAGCAATCAATGCTTGGGCAGCATCACGGGGCTATGCCTTTGTGACCAAGCACTCTTGGAAGACCTCCAGTGGAAGAAAGGGAGTTATCTTCAGCTGTGACCGAGGAGGGCGTGCCCCTCGCCCCAAGGAACGGCAACGGCAGACCACATCACGCTATACAGGATGCCCCTTCTCTATCATCGCGATGGAGAGCCTATGTAAGACTACATGGAGTGTAAGGCATCGTCCCGGGGCCGGCTTTGGCCAACACAATCACGAACCAAGCCTTAGTCAACTAGCACATCCAACGCATCGTCAGCTATCATCATCAGATAATGCAACAGTCCAACAACTCGCCAATGCCGGCGTTGCGCCAAGGGAGATTAGATCATACTTATGTATGAACACAGATACAATTGCTACGCAGCAAGATATCTACAATTGCATTGCACGGGGCAAGCGAGAGCTTGCCAAAGGTCAAAGCCATATGCATGCCCTTGCAAATGAGCTCGAGAGCGAGGGCTTCTAGAGCCAAATACGCCTTGACGAGACCGGCAGAGCTACAGCAGTATTCTTTGCACATCCGAAGTCACTGGAGTATGCCAAATTATATCCCGAGGTGCTCTTATTGGACTGTACATACAAGACCAATAAGTACAAGATGCCTCAGCTCGATATAGTTGGTGTTGATGCCTGTCAACGCTCCTTCTGCGTTGCATTTGTATTCCTTGGCGGCGAGGAAGAGGCAGACTTCATCTGGGCTCTGGAACGGCTACGCTATACATACGAGCTTCACGGAGCAGCCTTTCCATCTGTGATACTCACAGATCGCTGCCTTGCCTGTATTAATGCTGTTTCCTCTCCCTCTTGTTTCCCTAAATCAGCCTTAATGCTGTGCCTATGGCATATCAACAAGGCAGTCCTAGGCCATTACATGCCTGCATTCACTCGAGATAAAGACGATTCTCAGGGACTTAAAGCGTGGAAGGGATTCTATAACTCTTGGCACGAGATTGTAGCCTCATTAACCGAGGATATCTACAATGCGAGGCTTGAGAAGTTTATGGAGCGTTACCTCCCTGACTACATTGATGAGGTGGGCTATATTATAGAGACTTGGCTGGACCCCCACAAGGAGAGGTTTGTGAAGGCATGGGTTCATCAATACATGCACTTCGACCAATTCGTCACATCACGGGCTGAGGGCATTCATCGGCTTATTAAGGCTCATCTAAAAAGCTCGCAAATTGACCTCTTCGAGGCATGGAGGGTTATTAACCTTGTTCTATTAAACCAGCTTGCTAAAATCGAGGCAGCTCAAGCCAGGCAGCAGATCACCAAACCTCTTTATCTATCTGGGTCACTATATAGCAATATCCATGGTTGGATATCACATGAAGCCCTACGGAAGGTTGAGACTCAACGACAGCGGCTATTGAAGGAATATCCTGCATGTACAGGGGTTTTCACTAAGACTCTTGGCCTGCCTTGTGCCCATATCCTTCAGCCTTTACTAGTGCAGGATCAGCCCCTTCTACTACACCATTTCCATTCACATTGGCATCTCCAACGCTCAGGAACCCCCCAGCTTATTATTGAGCCTCACAGGCTATTCGACCGTGTATCAGCTAGCTCAATGCTGCCACCAACAAGCACACAACGAGTGCCTTGTGCATTTGAAGCTATCGAGAAAGCAGTACAACCAAGGGCACCGCCAAAGTGTTCGAGATATCACGAGGAAGGCCATAGGATGAACTCAAAGGCATGCCCCTTGCGTTACGAGCATCTATTGCCGGCCCCTACCCAAGCCTCTACGATTACGCATACAACAACACATACATCTACTCGCTCTATAACACGCTCATTATCCCCGGTCTCCCCATCAGGCTCTATTATATCAGAGACCATCACAACAACCCATATGACAACACACACAACAACAACAACACAGATACTATCCCCTCCGGCAGCCACATCAATGGCCTCTCAGCCAGTAAATGCGCCAGCGGTGCCCGCATTACGAGCTGATGACCCACGTGCTATCTTCCAACGGTACAAAGAAGCACGAGAGGCCTGGTATGCTACATTGCCTCGGGGAACCATCAAGACCAATCAACAATACCGGAAGGCCATGAAGCTGCCTATACGGTACTCTAAAACAGAGTATGACTGGTGCCTTGATTACAAGCAAATGGGGAGGCATTGCAAGGTGGGAAATAGCAATAGGGACTAGACTAAGGAGGAGATGATGAGTTATNNAGGCTGAGACCGAGCGGGTTGAACAGAATGTAGGGAAAGAGATGGCAGAGCAGCCCTTCGTACAGCGGCGAGGAATGCAGCATATCTGGGATGCCGCTGAAAGAGATGGTGAATTACAGGAGGAACGGTATAGAGGTCGGAACCCCCCCAACTAATATTTGTGCACAGCAGATCACTGTATCTCCTTAATTGTATGAATAGATGCTGTTTCTGTAGATGAAAGAGGGTTATCTCTTCTTTACACACAGATCGGGCTTACATAACAGATCTTATAGACACAGCTAGCTGTGCGCAAATCACGTGACCTTATAGACACAGCTAGCTGTGTCTGTATGGATCCCCGATGAAAAGGGGGCTTAGTCATCTTTCCAAGAATGGCGGGTTGGCGGGCCCGCCAACCTAGGCGTTCCCGGTTTGTAACCCTTTTGATTTTATCGCTCGTCTACGATGATGATGGCTGGAGTTGTGATGTAGTAGCCCCTTTTACTTTGATTTTCCCCTGAACCGTTTGACATATCTAATAGTCAATCGACCTGCTTGCTTTTTTTTCTCGCCACCTACGAAAGTCCAAGAGAAATTATCCATAAACGCGAAACCTTCGGTGCCTTAATCTGGGATATTTATTGGGCAATAATTATTCTCAAACATGAAGGAAATGAAGAGGCGCCTTCAAGGATGAGGGTTGCATCTGTCCGGATTAATATTTATTGCAGTTTTCCCTTTATCTTATCTTATCTTATCCTATGCCAAGTAAAGAGCAGGGGTGCTGCTGTTGAACAGAGATCACGCTCGCTGAGTGGAGAATGCTTGTTTTATCCGTGGTATGATTGGCTGTTCATTTTATTCGCGGTCTGATTGGCTGAGCCCTTCCAAACACAACCGAAAACCGACAACCTAAACCCATCATTGATCCCTTCCTTGCAAGTCTCTTCGCGCTGATGATGTTCGTGTGGAATCTCGGTACATATGCAACGTCAAGAAGGACAAGCGCGCGCGTGTTTCTTCCGTCTTCGCCATCCAGTATGTTTTCCATCCTTCGGGTGCCTCGTGCCTCGACCTTCAAAGAACCTTCGCCGATCATGACGTAGTCGGTTTCCCCAGCCTCGCGGATTTCGGTCAGCAGACTCCTGTCATTGACAATATGGGTAGTTGCTCCACCGTCATAGATCGTCGAATTGTAAAGAGGATGCTTCTCTCGCAAAGCTGCGAAGACTGCGTCGGTGGTTCCACTGGGGAGGCCGTTGGCATCGATGGTCAAGCCAGCAAAGTCGCCGTGTTTGCGTGGGTTTGTGTTGGTGCTTCCGGTTTCCTCCAGTTGGTCCGTCCTCGTGGTGGGCGCTGAGCCTTTGACTGTGTCCACGAGGCTCTTCCATCTGGCTTGCTTCAGAGCTTCCTTGCAGGCTTTGACGCGGCTGGGCTTGACTTGCTTTCTATCCTTGGACTCGCCATTGATCGCGATCTGCACCGCAGCACAATCAACGGGCTTCCATTGGTGCTTGGAAGAAGGTAATCCGCAAGGACAGTGGCTTTGAGCGGTGTCAGAAACGGAAAACACGCTGTCACTCAGCTTGCTGGTCATCCTGGTGCTCCGGACATGCTCATGGAAGAGTTCTCCAAGTGCTCGTTGCGTGATATCAATCTTGAGACCGAACTTCTTGCTGTTCATGATCTGAACCTTCTGTTGGCTTGCCCAGGTTGGGTCAAAAGCTGAGACCGCGGCGAGGAAGTCGTTGACTGCAGATTGTCCTTCAAGCTCGGCGATCTTGTGCCTTTCTCCCTCCAATTTGGCCTTATTCCAAGTCACGAGCCAGTCCTCCGGCTTGACCCTCTTCGTTTGGGTGAGGATCTGACGATATCTCAAGCGCGCTTCCTCCTTCTGTTCGTCCTCAGAGGGCACAAGGCTTGATTTCAGGTCGCGGACGATAGTGCGAAGGTCAGACTTAGATGTCGTGTTGCCAAGATACGTCTTGTCGACGGTTGATCGGACCCAAACAGCGAGTTCAGCATAGGCACGCTGCCGGTTGGCGAAGGTCGCGAGTTTGACCTTGTATTCTGACTGGAGACGAGTGAGTCGGGTCCACTGACCATCGGTCAGGTCCGTGGCCGGCTCTGGCCTCGGTCCGGCGGCCGCAGCGTTCTGCTGGTTTGCGTGTGTCCAAGCCTCGTGAGCAGCCTTGTTGAGTAGCTCAAGCATTTCTTCGGAGGAAATGGGCTCCTTTGGCTCTTCTAGGATCGGAGCATCCTTATCGATATTGACAAAGTTGAAGATCTTGGAAGTCTCAGCCCTTGAGACGAAATCGTCGTACCAAGCAGTCCATTCGGACGGTCTGGAGAGTGTAACATCGGACTTGGCTGTCATCCTTGGAAAGGCTTGGTGCTGGGCAGCAAGAAAGATTCGACAGGCAGGCTGAGGTTTGTGGCAGGACTCGGATCCGTCATGTGATGTGTGGTAATAGGCGTCGTGCAAGTGATCTTGCGCAACGGTCGGAATCAGCTATGATGAGCGCCTAAGCTGCTACCGGGCTCATAACTGTCAGACAATTGGCTCCACA